>WEIU01011046.1:4104-46446 GCA_013389925.1 Aegithalos caudatus | reverse complement strand
GTCTACCAGTGCCACAAGTGCAGGTCAGGGTCACTGTGTGTGTCACCAGGGTCACTGTGTGTGTCACCAGGGTCACTGTGTGTGTCACCAGGGTCACTGTGTGTGTCCCCAGAATCACTGTGTGTGTCACCAGGGTCACTGTGTGTGTCCCCAGGGGCACTGTGTGTGTCCCCAGGGGCACTGTGTGTGTCCCCAGGGGCACTGTGTGTGTCCCCAGGGGCACTGTGTGTGTCCCCAGGGGCACTGTGTGTGTCCCCAGGGGCACTGTGTGTGTCCCCAGGGGCACTGTGTGTGTCCCCAGGGGCACTGTGTGTGTCCCCAGGGGCACTGTGTGTGTCCCCAGGGGCACTGTGTGTGTCCCCAGGGGCACTGTGTGTGTCCCCAGGGGCACTGTGTGTGTCCCCAGGGGCACTGTGTGTGTCCCCAGGGGCACTGTGTGTGTCCCCAGGGGCACTGTGTGTGTCCCCAGGGGCACTGTGTGTGTCCCCAGGGGCACTGTGTGTGTCCCCAGGGGCACTGTGTGTGTCCCCAGGGGCACTGTGTGTGTCCCCAGGGGCACTGTGTGTGTCCCCAGGGGCACTGTGTGTGTCCCCAGGGGCACTGTGTGTGTCCCCAGGGGCACTGTGTGTGTCCCCAGGGGCACTGTGTGTGTCCCCAGGGGCACTGTGTGTGTCCCCAGGGGCACTGTGTGTGTCCCCAGGGGCACTGTGTGTGTCACCAGAACGTCTGCCAGTGCCACAAGTGCAGGTCAGGTTGGCCCCAATGTCCCCAGGGTCACTGTGTGTGCCCCCAGAGTCACTGTATATGTCCCTGGAATGTCTACCAGTGCCACAAGTGCAGGTCAGGGTCACTGTGTGTGTCACCAGAACATCTACCAGTGCCACAAATGCAGCTCAGGCCGGCCCCAGGTCACTGTGTGTGTCACCAGAACATCTACCAGTGCCACAAATGCAGCTCAGGCCGGCCCCAGGTCACTGTGTGTGTCACCAGAACATCTACCAGTGCCACAAATGCAGCTCAGGCCGGCCCCAGGTCACTGTGTGTGTCACCAGAACATCTACCAGTGCCACAAATGCAGCTCAGGCCGGCCCCAGGTCACTGTGTGTGTCCCCAGAACATCTACTAGTGCCACAAGTGCAGGTGAGAGGGTCACTGAGTGTCCCCAGAGTCACTGTGTGTGTCCCCAGAACATCTACTAGTGCCACAAGTGCAGGTGAGAGTGTCACTGAGTGTCCCCAGAGTCACTGTGTGTGCCCCCAGAGTCACTGTATATGTCCCTGGAATGTCTACCAGTGCCACAAGTGCAGGTCAGGGTGTCACTCAGTGTCCCCACAGTCACTGTGTGTGTCCCCAGTCACTGAATGTGTCCCCAGAGTGTCTGCCAGTGCCACAAGTGCAGGTGTGTGGGTGTCACTGTGTCCCCAGGGTCCCCAGAGCATGCAGCAGTGCCACAAGTGCAGGTGTGTGGGTGTCTCTGTGTCCCCAGGGTCCCCAGAGCATGCAGCAGTGCCACAAGTGCAGGTGTGTGGGTGTCACTGTGTCCCCAGGGTCCCCAGAGCATGCAGCAGTGCCACAAGTGCAGGTGTGTGTGTCCCAGAGCCCTCCTGGGTGCCCCACACTCCCTGCCATGTAAATCCCCCATTCTGGTTAATACAAGCACACAATCAAATTAGTGGGGAAGTATAAAACAGGCTTACAGGGATTTAATATAATGCAGGCTAACAAAGGGAGCCTAGGAGCACAATACTCAACGAGCTGAAGTTTCACATCAAGCCCTCAAAGTTCACAGCACAGAATTCCCTGGAGCAGGTTATTTTTGGCCTGCCTGGGCTGGAGGCTGGAGTTCAGCTGTGGGATTGCAGGGCTTCCCCCAGGATCCCTGGCTGGGGCTGGACAGACAGTTCTATTCATGGCTTTTGTTGTGCTCTCCTCATTCAGAGCAGGCTCAGGGGTAATTTACTGTGTGCTATTCACACTTCCACTACAGCCTTAGAAATCCTCCTCTTTTGTCACTTTTTGTCTCCTTATCTGATATCACTTTCCCCTTATTGTTGTCCCTTATTCCTCTTAATTCTCATGGGATTCGGGGTGTTTAGCAGGCTCTTTCTTGGTGATAGCTGGTGTGTGGAAAGGGTTCCACATCCCTTATGGAGTTCTGGGAACTACAAATCAGTTCTGTCTGCTGTCCTGGTCTGCAGTGGGGTGAGAAGTGCTGCAGTCAGTCCCACTGCAAAGCCCAGACCTTACAAACCAGTACAATTCCTTTATCTGTGTTCTAAAGGACACAGTGCCCCAGCCTGACTTTCTACTGGGAATTACTGTCATTAAAGTAGAACTATTAGGAACAATTTCTGTTCCTGCTTTTTCCAGCCAGAATGTGGCATTGCTGTAAGGATTTCTTTTGTTGCCTGATCCATAGGTTTTGATTCTCAAGTATTTCCCTTCCCCAGGCCAGCCTGGTCTCCAAGATGTTTTACAGAGTCACACACCTCCTTTACCTGAGTCCCTCCAGTTTGTTCCACTCCCTCAGATGCCTTGAGCAGCAGGATTTGAGCTGCTGCCTGTCCTTTCAGGTCCATCAATTACGATGAGAAGGATCCCTTCCTGTGCAATGCCTGTGGCTTCTGTAAATACGCTCGCTTTGACTTCATGCTCTACGCCAAGCCCTGCTGCGCCGTGGACCCCATCGAGAACGAGGAGGATCCCCAGAAGGTCAGGGGCAGGCAGGAGATGCTGGAGCTCTGGGACATTGTGGGGACAGCAAGGGTCCATCCCCTGTCAAAGTCAGGGCTCCTTCAAGGCTCCTCACTCACTGGTGCATTCTGAGTTTGGGTCTTGCTCCACTTTTGAAGTGATTCTTGAAAAGACATCACTCAGTGCCTCGCTCGTGAGCTGACTGCATCTCTTTGCCTTGCTGTAGAAAGGGATGGGTGTGGGTTGTTCTGTTTGCTTCCCATCCCACCTGAGGAGCCCTGCTAATGAATGAAGAACCCCCTGCACTGTGTGTCCTGTCCCAGAGGATCAGTGTGCACAGTGCAGTGTCACAGGGTGTGCCCAGTAGTGTCACCAGTGCTTCTCATGGCAGAACCAGGCTGCAGGGTCACCATTTAGTGATTTCTCCCCTTCCCCTCCTCAAAAAACAAGGCAAAAAAGAAAACTTGGAGCTTGGTAGTTTTAGTTCTGAATATGAAATAAAGAGTTTCTTTTCCTTTTCCCTTTGTAGGCAGTGACAAACATCAACAGTCTGCTGGACAAGGCTGACAGGGTGTACCACCAGCTGATGGGACACCGACCACAGCTGGAGAACCTCCTGTGCAAAGTGAACGAGGCAGCCCCTGAAAAACCCCAGGTAAGGAGGGCCAGGTGGGGCTTGCACAGACCTCCAGGCTGGGGACACTGGCCTGGACCCTGCCCAAGGCAGTCCTTGCCTCATGTGCTGCTCTGCAGTTGGTATTTTTGTGTGGAGCCTCCATTTGTGATTCCTCTTTGCTTTCCCCTGTCCCAGGATGAGTCGGGCAGCAGTGGAGGGATCAGTTCTACCTCAGCCAGTGTCAACAGGTACATCCTGCAGTTAGCCCAGGAGTACTGTGGGGACTGCAAGAACTCCTTTGATGAACTTTCCAAAATCATCCAGGTACGATGTGCTTTGGTTTGGATTTGGGTCAGGTGTTTATTACAAAAAAAACCAAGGTGTTGCCATTCTTCGTTTAATGATATCATTAACAACAGGTGATCAGCTGCATGTTTTCAGGGAAATAATAATAATTTCTAAAAGCTATGTATTAATTACTAAAATTTCAGCTAGCTTGTGAAATTGGTATTCCCAGCAGCTACATCATGAAGAGCAGGAGACTGAACAGATGGTTAATTAAAGAGAATTGAATTTTTGCATGTATCCAAGTGTTTGAAAACACACCAGTCTAAAAGGTGACCTACAGAAGCGTTTTATAAATTAAATGTAATTATTTGTGTTCCACAAGTCATATAAACACTGGGAAACCTGCTACATCATGAATGTCCTTTTGGCTGTGATATTTAAGCATATTAAATATATTTAGCTCTTTCTATAAAGAGTAAATTACTCTGACTTACTCTGCCAGTATTGATAGTAATTAATACTATGGATTTGTCACATTTCCAGGGTTACATTGCATATAGTGTAAACAGCAGGGAGGATAACTGGGAGTTAGGCTGATATTCCTCATGGATTTCCCAAGTCTGCCATTGCCATGATGTGTTATTCCCCTTGGGGATGGCAGGAATAATGACATGACTCCCAAGCTTAGCAGCAGAGTGAGAGCAAACTTTTACTTTTCCAAATTCTCCTTTATAGACAGTCCAAAAAGGTAAAATTCTATTGATAACAAACCAATACAAAACCATCATTGGACCATTAGAAACTACACCCCTTGACTGTTTCCTTGCAAATAAACAACAGCAGACACACAACCCCTGCAAGGATTGTTCTCCCTTCTCCAAGGACTGCTTGAATTCCTCCCAGGCCACTTTCTGAGAAAGTTCTGTGCCTCAGTTTCCCACAGACCCCGTGCTGCTGCCTGCTCCCTCACATTCAGCACCCACAATGAAGGATTTCAAATTTGGAAACGCTCGGTTAAAAATATTTCTGGATAAAATACGCAGCGAAAACAACCCGTGACGGGGACTGACACGGGGACTGGCATTGTTTGCTGGCTCCAACCTGTGACTGGGACTGACATTGTTTGCTGGCTCTAACCTGTGACTGGGACTGGCATTGTTTGCTGGCTCACGATCCCAGCTCACAATCCCAGCTCACAATCCCCCATCTGTGTCCCCAGAAAGTGTTTGCCTCCCGGAAGGAGCTGCTGGAGTACGACCTGCAGCAGCGCGAGGCGGCCACCAAGTCCTCGCGCAGCTCGGCGCTGCCCACCTTCACTGCCAGCCAGTACCGCGCCCTGTCCGTGCTGGGCTGCGGCCACACCTCGTCCACCAAGTGCTACGGCTGCGCCTCGGCCGTCACCGAGCACTGCATCACCCTGCTGAGGGCGCTGGCCACCAACGCAGCCATCCGGCACATCCTGGTGGCCCAGGGGCTCATCCGGGAGCTCTTTGACTACAACCTGCGGCGCGGCGCGGCCGCCATGCGCGAGGAGGTGCGGCAGCTGATGTGCCTCCTGACCAGGTGAGAGGGAGCTGCTCTGGGGAGAGCCTTGGGAACGGTGCCTCGGGGTTGTAGCTTCTGTGTTTATCATGTGTTTGTAATCGTGTTGTTCTTTAGTGTGTGAGTCTGAGCTCCACACACGGTGTCAGCTGCTGCTCTCCCGCTCTGCTCAGGCACAACAATTCCTCTCTGGGAATCGAGGGCACCTCACTGCCTCAGGCCCTCAGAAATGGAAACAAAAATGAGTTGTGGGGAGCAAACTTGGGGTAAATGACTTCATCACCTGAAGCTGTAATTGGAAGATTAACCCCTGATATGCAAATGGACCAAACTGATAAAAGTGTAAAACCCGTGACTCATGGTCCACTTTTGGGTTAGCCCCTGGGGGCCTCATCTGCCCCAAATGTACCTGAGGGCCCTTCAGTAAATACAAGCACTTGTTATTCCCTTAGTCTTATCTGACCTCTGTTTTTAAGTAGTTCCAAAAGGCATCATGAAAGCCCCCTCAGGAAGGGAAAGCCTCATAGGGGGAGTTACCCTAGAGTCACAAAGTGGTCTGGGTTGGAAGGGACCTCAGAGACCTCCCAGTCCCACCCTCTGCCTTGGCTGTGTCATAGACCAGCAAAGTGTAACCTCCAACTCTGTGCATTTGTTATCAGCTGAGCTGAAATCCCAGGAGCTTTTGGCATTTAGTACAAGCAGTACATAACAGTGTTGTCTTTTTCCTCCTGGAATCAGGGACAATCCAGAGGCCACACAGCAAATGAATGATTTGATCATTGGGAAGGTTTCTGCGGCTCTGAAGGGACACTGGGCAAATCCAGACTTGGTGAGAGACTCCGGTGTTTCCCTGTTTCTTTGTTCTGCCCCTCTGCACTGCTGGTGTATTCTGATCATTGCATCTTCTCTCTTACGGTCTGTAAGAAAAAAAATAGGGTCTCAATAGGAAATGACATAAATGGCAGAGTACAGGACAAAATTTTGTGTACAGGTACATGCTGAAGTTTCCTCAGGCAGTTCCCTGTCCTGGCTTTGCTTGTTCCTCTTCAGCAGTCACCCCAAGTGTGCGTGGGATTAAATTCACTTATCTCCATGTGTTTTGAACCTGAGTTTATTAAAGATGAGAAGGCAGAAGGGAGTGGGGCACCTCTAGAGCTCCAGCACTCTGTGTTTCAGGCCAGCAGCCTGCAGTACGAGATGCTGCTGCTGACAGACTCCATCTCCAAGGAGGACAGCTGCTGGGAGCTGCGGCTGCGCTGCGGTGAGTGCACACCCAGCCCTGCCCACAGCCACCAAACACGGGAGCATTTCCACCCTGAACCCATGCCAAGTGCTGGCTGGAGCTGTGGAGGTGTGTCCTGTCTGCAGCTCTCACAGGATAATGAACATCCCTGTCTGCTTTCAGCTCTCAGCCTCTTCCTGATGGCAGTGAACATCAAGACTCCTGTGGTTGTGGAAAACATCACCCTCATGTGCCTGCGCATCCTTCAGAAGCTCATCAAGCCACCTGCTCCAACCAGCAAGAAAAACAAGGTGCTGCCTTAGAGGCTGAGCAAAACGTTGGGAATTTGCTGGTTGAAGTCTGACACACTGATGTCAGTGAGGAATTAGTCTGTGAGGAAGCCAGGACTTGGTTTTCCTGGTCGCTGTTCCTAGGGAAGCACAAGCCCTGTGACTCTGGTCTTTGCACACTACAAATTACAGATGACTGCTTGCTGGTTTTCACTGTATTTTGGTGACTTTGACCACAAGTGTTCAGGGTTTGTTCTTTCCCCCTCAGATCTAAGGTATGAGGAAAGAGCTACTTCAAAGCCACAGCTTGGATATTTTGAGTAGGTTTATGGTCCCTTCAGGAGCTTTGTAGAATCAAGCACCTAAATTTGATAGAATCAAGTACTTCTGACTCAGATTTTTAAACACAGAGCTACAGATCTCATTAAAATATATTGATTGACTGCTATTGATTTTAATTTAGGATTAGATTTGCAGGAGAGAAGGTATTTTTCTGCTTTGATCTGCCTGTCTGATAATCACAGATGGATGTCAGAGATGGGTTTACTGATACTTCAGTAGGAGCTGGAATATCTCTCTACCCTGCTGCTGTCCAAGAGCTGCACTTGCCTCTTCGTGGCCCAGCCCCAGTAATTCACCTCAGGACTTGCTCTTGGGGAGCAGAGTGTGGCTTTCTGAGGAATCACAGAGCTTTTTTATTTCTCAGGATGTTCCCATGGACGCTCTCACCACTGTGAAGCCTTACAGCAATGAAATCCATGCACAGGCTCAGCTGTGGCTCAAGAGGGACCCCAAGGCATCATATGAAGCTTGGAAGAAGTGCCTCCCTGCCAGAGGTAACCCCTGTGCCTGTGACCTGGTGCAGCTCTGTGCAGGAGCATGTGTGTCCCCAGATTTAATAAGGAATGTGTTTCTGTGGAGTTGTCTTGGCTTCTGTCCCCTGACATCTGATGCCATCCTCACATTTAGCCCTTAGAGTTGCAGCAATGATTTTCCAGGCTGTGTGCCTCAAACCCTAAGCAGAAAATGCTCTGTGCCCAAAGAGAATCAGGCAAAAATGTCAAAAAATGAAACTTGTTGCTTATTTAAATTGATGTTAGCCAGCTGGAAAGCTGATGGAATTCCTTGAGAGAGGCTCTGTGATTTGCATGAGGCTTGGAATTGAGCATGGTTCCACACAGGAGTGAAAATGGCAGCAGAAGGAGATGGGAAGCCCTCAGCTTCTCAGTTGGAGTTTGGCAAGTTCCAGTAAGAAGACAAAAATACTCTGGCAGTTTGCAGTTCATGACTGCTGACAGTTCTCTTGGGCTCTGCTCAATATTGCAGGTGCAGATGCCAACGGGAAAACTCCCAGCAAAGCTGAGCTGCACCAGCTCTACTTGTCAGAAAAATACGTCTGGAAGTGGAAGCAGTTCCTGAGCCGCCGTGGGAAGAGGACTTGTCCTCTGGATCTCAAGCTGGGACACAACAATTGGCTGAGACAGGTACAGGTGGGGAGGGCCCTGGGGCAGGCTTCAGTCACACACTGGGGGTGGCAGGGGTGGCTGGCACTCGCTGCCTCTAATCCAAGTCAGGTTTGCAGCTGTGTTCCCTTGGAAATGCTTCCTCAGACGTTTATCTGGGAGTCTGTGGGTTCTTAAACTCTGAACCTTTGATTGCCAAGGTGCTCCTGCCTGCCTAATGAGCTGTACCTCTGAGGGTCCTGGACCAAAGCTTTGCTTCTTGTGTGTGTGGATCAGCAGGTCACACACACCATGCACTCTTTAAACACTTTGGTGCTGAGCAGAGCAGGAATTGTCACAGAACCAAGTGTTGGGAGAGCAAGAAAACCCTGCCAGCGGGTCACCCAACAGCCCTGATGCTGTCCCTTCTTGTCAGCTGTCACAAGTTCATCTGTTGTGGCTTTTCCTGCCTCTGCCCCAGGTGCTGTTCACTCCTGCCACCCAGGCTGCCAGGCAGGCTGCCTGCACCATCGTGGAGGCCCTGGCCACCATCCCCAGCAGGAAGCAGCAGGTCCTTGATCTCCTCACCAGGTATTCCTGTGCTGCCACACCTGGCAGCTCCACCAGCATTTCTCTTCAATTCCCATCAGGGTCTCTCCCTTCTTGCAGCTTTTCTCACACCTCTCCCTTGTATACCTGTAGTCCAGGAGTCTTTTTGAGCTGGATTTTTTAACTTAATTAGGTGGGAGGGTATAGATTTGGGGAGACTTGGGGTTTGGTGCCTGGCAATGAGTTCTTGATGCCTGTACTTTTTCCAGAAGTCAGGATCAGCTGCTCAGCTGTGTGGCCAGCATTTCCCCTGCCTCTTCAATGGCAGAATAATAGAGTGAACTCACTTCCAGCTGCTGTGACATGACTTACCCCAGCTCATTCTGATAGCACAGACAACTCCTTTTTGGGACAAATACTCATTAAGTCAGCAAGTAATGAATACCAGTGATGCTGTTGTCAGGGACAACAAGGAGGGTGGATTTCTGGAGGCTTTTTTCTTCCTTTCCACAGTGTCCTTAAGCTGGAATGCCTTTTGTTGCTGTGAAGGGCTTGTCAGCCTGTGTTTGTCTTTCACAGCTACTTGGATGAGCTGAGCATTGCTGGTGAATGTGCTGCAGAGTACCTAGCCCTGTATCAGAAACTCATCAAACCTGCCCACTGGAAGGTGTACCTGGCAGCCAGAGGGGTTCTGCCCTACATTGGCAGCCTCATCACTAAGGTATGGATTTGTGTGCAGGAAATGACCTGGTAGCTTGGCTTTCCTTTCCCTTTGAAACTCCATCCCTTTGTTCAGTGCCCTGTTGCTGACCCTGCCAGGGTTCTCAAGTTCACACTTCAGTGCTGTTAGCTCTGAACAGAGGGAGCCACAGGGGTTTTAGCCCCAGCTGGAGAATTCCTCAGCACTTTAATTACCTGCTCTGGGATTGTAAATATTGCTGCACTGCCTTGGCACCAGGTGGGAGCTGGAAGCTGTTGTGCAGCTCCCAGGCTGGACTCTGAGAACCCTTGGGTTCTCAGAAGGATCAGGTGTGCTGCTATTGCTGGAGAAATGGGAATTACAGCCTTTGGAGAAGCAGCACCCTGAGTTTGCAGTGTTCAGAGTGGTGTGAGTTTTCTGTAGGGATCCCTGCCAAAGAGGCAGGTGACATCTACATCAGTGGTGGCTGTGATTCCCCCTGGAGAGCCACTAGAGCCAGGCAGTGGTAGCAGGAAGGTGCAGGGAGCACATGAGGGGATATTTGTGGCAGTTTCCTCTCCTTTCCCCCTCCCTGCTGTTGCAGTGATGCTTTTTCTGTGCTGAGTTCCTTCACACTCCATGTTAGGTGTTAGACACTCCAGCTGCTGGCACTGCAGGGTCTTGGCCTAACAGGCTGTTAATTACTTTCAGGAAATTGCTCGTTTGCTGGCCCTGGAGGAAGCAACCCTCAGCACGGATTTGCAGCAGGGATATGCCCTGAAGAGTCTCACAGGTATTCAGTGGGCCTGCAGCAGGGTTGGAGCTGGGGGTCATTGTTCTCTAACAGCCTGTGGCAGGATTTCAGAGAGATCTCATTCACTTGTGTTGCCATTGTCAGCACTGGATTTTTGCCATCGATTTAGCACTTAATCTCTAAATGGATTTTTCCATATTTTTTTGTGGTCAGTAAGAGTTTTTAGCTGAACTGTGGTAACCTAGCAGGCAAGCTTCATCATTTCACTTTATTACACAGCACAGTCCCTGGCACCACTGTAAATACTGCTGCTTTATTCCTACCTGTTGTTCCTACCTCCCTATTCTATGAGAGCTTTTTTTCATCTTCTAGGGTGTATACCCTTTAACAAAAATTTGTTGGAAATGGAAATACCTCATGAGCTAGGTCATTGTTTTCTGTATCCTCTTTCACATTCTTCAGCCATTAGTGGGTGAATCCATAAAGCCTGGCTTCTTGCAAGAAGCAGCATGTTGATCAGTGTGTCATGGGAAAGAATCCTTGTGTTTGCTGATTCTTTACTTTATTGTAGGAGTGACCAGATTGGTGATGTCACTGATAAGTCATTTCACATCATCAGAGGTATTAGAAGTATTACAAAAGGAGCAGTCATCTTCTTTTGGAAGAGCTTGCGACAGAAAAACGCCAAAGAGTGCAGAATTTTGTATCAGGCACACAGGAAACTCCTCAGGCCCTTTCCTCATTCCCAAACCATTTTTCATATTTTACAATTTACAAGCCAGCCCAAAGCTTTTGCCTCCAACCACTCAGTTCACAGGCACGAGCTTTAAACCACACACTGATGGGAGCTGGAACAAGCCATTTTTATGACACTGTGCCCTATTTGCTGCAATAAAATTTAGAAATCAAATTCTCTCCTGAATTTCTGTGGCTTTCCAGGCCTCCTGTCTTCCTTTGTGGAGGTGGAGTCCATCAAAAGGCACTTCAAGAGCCGGCTGGTGGGCACGGTGCTCAATGGGTACCTGTGCCTCAGGAAGCTGGTGGTGCAGAGGACAAAGCTGATTGATGAGACCCAGGACATGCTGCTGGAGATGCTGGAGGACATGACAACAGGTAAAACCACTTCTGTTCCATCAGCCCAGCCTTGGGATCAGCCAAGATGGAAAAGCAGAACAGCCACACAAAGAGCTTTTCTAAATGACTGCTATAATCAGGGCAGTTTATGGCTCCCAGTATTTTCTGTTGGCACAGAACTGTTGGATAGCGTTCCTAGCCACCTCTTATTTTCCAGGAATCTCAGCCTCCTCACTTTTATGGGGCTGTTTTACTGCAGCCCAGCCTTGCAGAGGCTTTCTTAGTAACCCTACCAATAAATACCTTCCATCTTTCACAGAGTGGATTCACAGAAGAAGAGAACACCAAAGTGAGGGGCTGACTGCACAAGGATTTAGTGCCTGTGCTGAGTTAAAGTGAAATCTATACAATTGACTCCAGTGTCCATTTTAAAGCTTCCTTTTCTTGGCAGGCACAGAGTCAGAGACCAAGGCATTCATGGCAGTGTGCATTGAGACTGCCAAGCGTTACAGCCTCGATGACTACAGGACCCCAGTGTTCATCTTTGAGAGGCTCTGCAGCATCATCTACCCTGTGAGTGGGGCAGGGCCACACTGCCTGAGCACAGCCCTGGAGTGCTTTGGGAAGGGACTTAAAGGTGGTCCAATCCCACCCCTGCCATGGACAGGGACACCTTCCATGATCCCAGGGTGCTCCAAGCCCTGTCCAGCCCGGCCTTGGGCACTGCCAGGGATCCAGGGGCAGCCACAGCTGCTCTGGGCACCCTGTGCCAGGGCCTCCCCACCCTCACAGGGGAGAATTTCTTCCCAATATCTGACCTAAATTTCCCCTCTTTGTGTCTGACCCATTCCCCCTTGTCCTGCCACTCCAGCTCCTGATGAACAGTCTCTCTCTGGCTTTCCTGTAGCCCCTGCAGACCCTGGAAGGTGCTGTGGGGTCTCCTCACAACCTTCTCCTCTCCAGGCTGAACATTCCCAACTCTCCCAGCCTGTCTCCATAGGGGGAGGTGCTCCAGTTCCCTGAGCACCTCTGTGGCCTCCTCTGCACTTGCTCCAATAATTCCATGTCCTTTTTTTGCTGAGGGTCACCAGAGCTGTGTGCAGACCCCCAGTGGGGTCTCATGATAGAGGAGGAGCATCAGCACAACCACCTCTATCAACCCTAGGTCTGGTTCCTTTCTCCCAGGAGCAGCAGTGTCTGCAGTCATGGTTCACCATTAGCCAGTGCAGACCTGTGTCCCACTGTATCCCATTTGGGGAGGTCACTGTTCACGTTCCCTGAGGAATTTGGTTATTTTGTGATCCTGGCCATCCTTTGAGTGTGGCATGCAGAGGAGATGCACCAGTGGGGAAAGCACTGAAGGTTTAGGAACATTCTCCCATTAAAATGCAGGAATGAGAGTGTGGTTAGGGAAAAAACTCATTCACTCTGTCTCTGCTGCTCTTTAGGAGGAGAATGAAGTCACTGAGTTCTTTGTCACTCTGGAGAAAGATCCCCAGCAGGAGGACTTCCTGCAGGGCAGGATGCCAGGGAATCCCTACAGCAGCAATGAGCCTGGCATTGGGCCTCTCATGAGGGACATCAAGAACAAGATCTGTCAGGACTGTGACCTGGTGGCTCTGCTGGAGGACGACAGTGGGATGGAGGTGAGAATTCCTGGAGGTGGGGATGTCTTGCACAGACCTGTGGGACGCTGGTTTTGGGCAGCTGGTGGTTGCTGGGGTGGTGATGTAACAACCTAAGCTTGTTCTTGACTTGTTCTTCTCTCCCTTTCAGCTTTTGGTGAACAACAAGATCATCAGTCTGGATCTGCCTGTGGCTGAGGTCTACAAGAAGGTGTGGTGTCCCACAAACGAGGTGTGTGTTACCTTTGTACAATTTAACAGCACAGAGCACCTGTCCTTCACATCAACAGAAAAAAACCTGGGGAAAAATCAAAAGAGTCAGGATTTATTTCCTGGCATTTAATTCATTGGGTGTAACTGCTCAGCACCTTTTGGTGCTCTGTTAGGACAGATTGTGCACAGCCCTGCAACGTGAGTGATTGCAGAGCAGTGCCCCAGGTGAGCTGTGTCCTGTGTCACGTGTGACTCCTCCTGAGGAGCAGCCTTCCCTGTGTTCCCTTGAGAGCTGAACGTTGTCCCTGCCTTTCAGAGCACATTTCACACTCCATCTGCACACCAGGGGTTTGTGTGTGTGTGTATGTGCACAGGGACACCACATCAGCCCAAGTTATTTATGCACAGAGCATCCAGTGGTTCTCCATATTTGCACTTCTGCTCTCCTGTTTTCATAGGGATCTCAAACACTTGACAAATTCATCCTTTTTTTTTGCTTTTCATAGTGTGTGTTGTGTGTTTTTCACATGAAGAAATGGACCCAGCAGTCTTAAGAGTCCACTCCACCATACTAAGCTTGTTCCAGAGGTGGATGTGGTCCAGAACAAGCTCTTCCCTTCTTTCCTTGTAGCCACTAAAATAAACTCCCACTGAGACCATCAGGCTCAAGCTTGCCCACTACAAATATGTTTTTAGAGGCACTTGAGATCATAAAACACGACTGATTTTCCCAGCATTTCTTGCTCATTCCTCATTTCCTCCTGGCCTCAAATCACCTTTTAAACCTCAGTTTCCTGAAACCATTTGTGGGAAGAATTCAAACAAAGTGCCAGTTAGCAGTGAATGATGATAAAATGGATCTCATTAAGCTTTATTTCAGTAACAAAGCCCTGAGTACTGCAAACTCAAGCCCAAACCTTGTGACAGTGATTATTTTTTATGAAGGTACCAATTTGGAAAGGGCGGTGAGGTGCTGGTGTTAATCTGTGAGTTCTGATTTGAATTCTGATGGAGCCACTGGTGGAAGTGATCCCCCTGCAGCCCCTGGTTGCAGCGAGGAGCTGTTCCCGTGGGATGCTGGGCTGCAGCTCTCCCGGGAAACAGCTCTGCTGCTGAAAGGCAGAGTGTGCTCAGCATTCCTGTGGATGAACAGCTTTCATCTGTCTTCCTTTGTGAGCACCTCCTGGAGCCGCAGCTCCCGTCCCTGCGAGCGACAGGCGCACAAGAAACGCAACCTCAGGCCCCTTTTTGTTTCCCTTGTCTCTCAGTGGCTTTTTTTGTTCATCTGCCGTTTTACCAGGGCCCCTGTGGTGTTAATTGCTGGTCGCCAGCGTGGCCTTTGAGCAGATCTTCCCCCCGGGGCTTTCCCTGTGCTTATGTATTTGCTGTGACATTAAGCACTGCTTATTCCACATTAGGCTTAGCACGATCCCTGACAGGTTTTCTCTTGCAAGGTCTCCTGCTCCCAAATCTGGGATTTTTCTTTTCTGCTTTTTTATTCAGACCTATGGATTAAAAATGGAAAGTTTCGTGATGTGCTGTCAGTGTTTCCAGCTGGAAATGCATCTGGAAAACTGTCCCTTTCTCAGGGTAAAAGCACAGCTTTTTGGCTGTATCATTCCAGTGATGTACTGTCTTACTGAAAGCTCATTAAATTGCCTTTTACTCCTCTTCCATTTGCCATCACTGCAGATTTTATCTGTTTGAAAGCTTTCATCCAATTACCCTGTCCTGCTTTGTTTCCTGGCCTGTGCCTGTTCCCTGTGTTTCCCTGTGTTTCCCAGGTATGCTGTGCCATAGGAGGAGAGGTTGCCATTTAAAGCAGGTGTTCCTCTGCAGATGAGCCCATTTTCCTTGGCTGCAACTTTCACTGGTGCTAAAGCAAACCTGGAGGAGATGGAGGGAGGAAGAGACTGTTTATTACCAGTCTGTCAATTAATTGACAATGCCAAGAAAAGCTGGGCAGACCAAGGGATGAGTTAGTGATGTTTTTTCAGGTGGCTCTGCTGTTGTTTTTAATTCATCTCAGGAAAGGGAGAATGAGGGAGTGAAAGATTTCCCTGTGTTGCCATCCTCAGGTGAAACAGCACGAGGGAGAGCTGGGGCTGGAGTGTCTGTACACACTGAAAGCAGAACCAGGCTTGTGTACAAGTGGCCAGAGACAGAATTATTAAAAAGCTGTGCTCTTGCAGGGGGAGCCCATGAGGATCATTTACCGCATGCGGGGGTTACTGGGAGATGCCACGGAGGAATTCATCGAGTCCCTCGACTCCACCACTGGTAATGCATTTGTCTGCTGAAAGCTGGGATTAGATTTGAAATCTGAGGTTTGCTGCAGAGCAATGACATTATTATCCTCACAGCAGTGAGCTTAAAGTTGATTGACGTTGCTTTTGCTGCATTTACCTGCTTCACCTCGAGTGAAGGAGGATTTTAACAGTGCTTTAAAGCTGTGCTTCAAATGTGAGCACTTGCTTGGCACGGGGACCATCCTGCCCAGCCCTTCTTCATATTCCTGCTCTTAATTCTTTTCAAATTCAGTACAACTGAAGTGACTTGAACTGTAAATGTGTGCTGCTCTGCTCTCCATTTCTGCTTCCGCTGCACGGGCGTGTCCCGCTGTGCTGCTCCTGTCCTCACCACCCCTGTCTGTCCTGCAGATGAGGAGGAGGATGAGGAGGAAGTGTATAAGATGGCAGGGGTGATGGCCCCGTGTGGAGGCCTGGAGTGCATGCTCAACAGACTGACTGGCATCAAGGACTTCAAGCAGGGCCGGCACCTCTTAACCGTGAGTCTCCCTTTGGCTGGGGTCAGGAGTTACAGGGTGGAAAATTCCACAGACACCCGTGAGCTGGAGCAGTATTTTCCCTCTCCTATTCCTCTTGGTTAACAATTCCTTACAAAACTTGAAATGTGTAGAACCTGAGGAGTTGGTAAGACTAAATCCTGTCTTGCTGGAGGGATTGTTTTCTGCCTTGGCCTTACCTGAAAAACAAAGCTATGCTAAGATATATATAGATATATGTAAAAATCTGGGGTGTACTGTACTCCAGAAGTCTGGAGATCAGGTGTATTATTGTATTAAACTACTTTAGTTTCAGCAAATTCCCCCCCTCATTGTGAAGGTACCACAGAGAATCCCTTTGCTGTATTTTGTAGGTGCTGTTAAAACTCTTCAGTTACTGTGTGAAGGTAAAAATAAACCGGCAGCAGCTGGTCAAGCCAGAGATGAACACCCTGAATGTCATGCTGGGGACTCTCAACTTGGTAAGGACAACCTGGACTGCCAGAAGTGTTTTTTTTCCATGGATTCCAATGAATTTAAGCTGCTTCTGACTGCCCTGTTGCCTTGTGACAACTCCAGGAGATGGGAAATGTTGCTGTACTGGCACTGCAGATTATCATTTGGACATTCCTTATCTGTTATGGGTGGGAGTGTGGGGGTCAGTTTAACCAGCTGGTGTTCCAGTGCCTCTTCCCATCTTAAACCAGTGACTGCTGGTGTTCCAGTGCCTCTTCCCTCCTTAAAACCAGTGACTGCTGGTGTTCCAGTGCCTCTCCCTCCTTAAAGGGGTTCCTACTGGTGTTCCAGTGCCTCTTCCCTCCTTAAAACCAGTTCCTGGTGGTGTTCCAGTGCCTCTTCCCTCCTTAAACCAGTTCCTACTGGTGCTCCAGTGCCTTTCCCACCTCAGACCAATTCCTGCAGGTGTCCCTGAGCACTGCCATCTCTTGCAGGCCCTGGTGGCTGAGCAGGAGAGCAAGGACAGCGGGGGAGCAGCGGTGGCAGAGCAGGTGCTCAGCATCATGGAGATCATTCTGGATGAGTCCAACGCGGAGCCTCTGAGCGAGGACAAGGCGAGTGCCCAGGGCTCCTTTCCCTGGGATTTAAGGCTTGCACAGCCCTGCTCACAGGGATGCTGAGCTCCAGGAGCTGCAGGGGGGTGCTGATGCAGTCTGACCCACTTGTGGCAGGTCTTAGCAGGCCTTGGGGAAGGGCTTGAGGAGGGCCCTGAACCAAAAGCACTGCGAGGCTGCGTCAGGATGAGTCTCGCATGGTTGGGTGAGGGTTGTTAGGCACTGCTTGGATCCTTTCCTTCCTGCTTTGGGCACAGGCCAGGGAGAGACAAGAAAAGACACAGCTTGGCCTTGTTTTTTGGAGTGTTTTTATGTGTTGAAAGCATGATTGATTTTCTAGCCAATTGAAAATAAAACTGTATCTCAGCTAGACTGAGAACAAGAAGAGCTTCTCACTCATCTTTTGAAGCTGTGGGTGGACAGGAATCTGGTGTGCTTTGGGTTGGAATTATCAGACTTTTGGCTGGAAAATGCTTTAACAGTAGATGGAGTAAGCCAGGTTCCAGCTAGAGGGGTTGGTACAACCATTCCACAAGACCTTTGGGAACGAGGCTGATTTTATTGTTATCAGGAGTTACCCCTCACCACCAGAGTAATCCACCAGCTCCTAGAGCGAGATTTTCCTTGTCCATTTATTCCTGCACATAAATCCTGCTCCTTTTCCTTCACAGGGCAACCTCCTGCTCACGGGGGACAAGGACCAGCTGGTGATGCTGCTGGACCAGATCAACAGCACCTTTGTGCGCTCCAACCTGAGCGTGCTGCAGGGGCTGCTGCGCATCATCCCCTACCTGTCCTTCGGGGAGCTGGAGAAGATGCAGATCCTGGTGGATCGCTTCAAGCCCTACTGTAACTTTGATAAGTACGTTGGCACAGCTCAGCTGAAAGCACCTCAAATGGGTTGTACTCACACGTCTGTGCCTTTATTTCCTTGCTGGTGCTACTCCAGGGTAATGCCAGGCTTTAGCTTTGTTTCCTCTTTCACTTCTAAGCCATTTTTGAAAGCCAATTCTAAGCCAAATATGAGGTGTATCTCAAAAAATAGGTGTTCAGAGATTATTTTGAGGTGACAGGGGCCTGAGTAGCTTTTTTAAGTCTCTGAACTGGGGCAGGTACATCATTTAGTGATAATGTCCATGAGAATTACAGGCAGAGTTACCATTTCTTCTCTTTGTTCAGGTATGATGAGGAACACAGTGGAGATGATAAAGTTTTCCTGGATTGCTTCTGTAAAATAGCAGCAGGAATAAAGAACAACAGCAACGGCCATCAGCTGAAGGATCTCATCCTGCAGAAGGGGATTACACAGAATGCCCTGGATTACATGAAAAAGCACATTCCCAGTGCAAAGAAGTAAGAGTCACTATTTAATGTGTGTGGTTAATGTGTGTGACTGTCCTGGACGTCCTCCTCTTCCCAACACCACAATCTCCCAAGAAATCCCTGAACAAGAGCCCATTCAGAGCTGTGGTGCTGAGCTTTGGTGAGGCGGTGCACGTACAGGGATGAGCTAAAAAGCCTGAAATCTTCCCATTTGATACCCATCCAAGCTGATTCCTTGGATATCTCAATCCTTGTGTTTCCTGCCTGTTCCCTCCTGTTGCACAGCAACAGAGTTTTTGCTGTTTTTGGCCAACTCATGAACACAAATCCCCAGGCTCAGAGCTGGCACTGTGGCTGTGCACAGCATGGGAGTGGGAGTGTGACTGTCCCTTCATTAATGAGCAGATGAGGGACACGAGGGAGGGAGTGTTCCCTGCAGCCTGGAGCCCTGCTGCTGCCTGGGACACTCCCCTCAGCTGCTGGCTGTTGTTTTCCATGCAGTTTGGATGCAGATGTGTGGAAGAAGTTCTTATCTCGACCTGCACTTCCTTTTATCCTGCGCCTGCTCCGAGGCCTTGCGACGCAGCACCCTGCAACACAGGTGAGGCATGGGGATGTGCCTGCATTGTCACTCTGCTCTGGGGCTGGAGCTGAGGATTCATTCCTCTAAGAGTTGGTTCTACACTGATTTTTGTTGGGTTTTGTTCTGTCATCCTCATAGCTGAGCAGTTTTGCTCACGGCTTTTCTCTGCTGGAAGGTGTTGTTGTAGTCTGAAGGGAATTCTCTGCAGGGGAAAAGCAGAGAGAAAATCCACTTCTCCTGAGTTTACCTGTTGTAAGAATGTGAAAGCCTGTTGGGAATCTCAGAGTATGCATAGGTGTGGAAGCTGTTCAGGTATTCCCTGGACAAGTTCTGCCTTTGCAGAGCATCCTCTGAGTTTTGTGTGTCACACAACAAGATTGGGAACATGACTTTGTGTCTTTGTCTTGATGCCTTGAGCCTCTGCTGGGCAGCCTCAGGCATCATCTGGAAAAGTCAGAGATTCTAACTTCAATATTTCCTCCTGCTGTGTGGTGTGAGATTGACACACCAATGTGAAGAGAAGGTAATTACTGATAAACTCCTCAGGACGTGACTGTTGGTGTTTGAGGGCATCAATACAACATCTTACCACAAAATAAATGTTTTATCCAGCATCCCCATTTGAGCTCCTGGTAATGACCAGTGGAGAGGCAAATTGCCCCAGTCTTACCCACAGTTTTTAAGGCCCAGGAGCATTACAAAAGGAAGGAACACTTGTTGCAGCTCAGTGCTCTGCCCAGCTGTCCCCGTGGGATTAGAGGGGACAGTCACTGTCCCCAGTCCCCTTTCCTGAGCAGTGCTGTGTCCCATCCCCACAGGTGCTAATAGGAACAGACTCCATCACCAACCTGCACAAACTGGAGCAGGTTTCGAGTGATGAAGGGATTGGGACGTTGGCAGAGAACCTCCTGGAGGCCCTGAGGGAGCACCCCGAGGTGAACAAGAAGATCGACGCTGCGCGGAAGGAGACGCGCGCTGAGAAGAAGAGGATGGCCATGGCCATGAGGCAGAAGGCCCTGGGCACCCTGGGCATGACGGTGAGGGCTGGCTGCTCTGCTTGTTCAGGGCCTTTTCTTCCTGCCTTGCTCAAACTGCCTCAGCAGGAAGTGTGTGAAATGATTTATTGATGGATATTGCGGGGCTCCAGCCCCTGGTTTGCCTGGTGCTGCCGGGAGGGAGATGGGATGGGCATTCCAGTGCCAGTGGTGGCCATGGTGAGCTTTGTCATTCTTTTTAACCTGCTGGAGCTTTTCTCTCTTGCAGACAAATGAGAAGGGCCAGGTGGTGACCAAGACTGCGCTGCTTAAACAGATGGAGGAGCTGATAGAGGAACCAGGACTGACCTGCTGCATCTGCCGGGAGGGGTACAAGTTCCAGGTAGTGGGAGCTAAAAGTTCTGGGGAGTGGCAGCTAAAAGTCCTGGGGTGTGGGAGCTAAAAGTTCCAGGTAATGGGAGCTAAAAATTGTGGGGGTTGGGTGCTAAAAGTTCTGGGGAGTGGGAGCTAAAAGTTCTAGGTAGTGGTGATGGGAGATCCAAGTTCCAGGTGAAGGGAGGCACATTTTCAGAGCCCTCTCAGCTCCTGGGGGGACTTGCCAGTATCTGTTTGCACCAGTGCTGGGACTGGAAGATCAGGAAGTCTCAGGCTTGGTTCTTGTGATCAGTAATTCCAGAGGTGGCTGGGAAGTGGAAGTGTTTTCAGTGAAAGCTGGAAAAGCACAGTTTAAGTTTGAGGTTGGGACTGGGAGGTTCTGGGAACCGGTTGTGTTCATTGTGGCGTGGCAAGAGCAGGAGATGTGTGCCCTGTTGCAGAGCTGGGTGCTTGCTAAGCCAGCTGTGTGTCCTTGCAGCCCACCAAGGTGCTGGGGATTTACACCTTCACCAAGCGCGTGGCGCTCGAGGAGTTCGAGAACAAACCCCGCAAGCAGCAGGGCTACAGCACCGTGTCCCACTTCAACATCGTGCACTACGACTGCCACCTGGCAGCTGTCAGGTACCTGCTGCCCACAGCCTGCCCTTCCCAGGCCTTCCCAGCAGCTTTGGGATCGCTGCACTCACCCTGGAACTCGGGATGGGTGGGCTGGGGTGGTCACTTTGCAGCCACGGGATTCTCTGTCAGGGTCGATGGGCTGGGGTGATCACTTTGCAGCCCCTGTCAGGGTCCATGTTGCATTTCCACACCCAAGCAAATGTTTCCAAACAAAGAAAAGGGGTTTCAGTTTCACCCTTGACTTTTAAGGAGAAGCACCAGAAACTTCTGTGTTTCCTTCACTGTGATGGGCTCAGTGCCAGCACAGGGGCACTGGTTTGATCTTTGGGCTGTTTCTCGAAACCTGTGGCTGTTTCTATTGGGCAGCAAGCCAAATAACCCTCCTAAAACATTAAATGCTTAAGAAGGAGCACAGAGGTGCTCAGGACTTTTTGGGCTGCCTTAGCCAGGTGTAAGGGCTCCCTGCTCCTGAGCGTGGGCTTCTGTTTTGTTGTTGTATCATTTGCTATTTTCCCATTTAAAACCCTTTGATTTTCAAAGCACACCTGATCAGCTGTCTCACAATTATTCTAAGGCATTCTGAGAAGTGCTGGACACCCTCAGAACTTGATACACCTTTGAGGCTCATTGCACACTGGCCTCATGCAAGATTGTATCAGGTGTGCTTTAACACTGCTGGACTCTGCCAACTCCAGCACTGAGAGAAGCTGTGGAATTGTCATTTTTGGGATTGCATCCTCCTGACTTGCCTGGTGTGCTCTCTTTCTGTGTGCAGACTGGCTCGGGGCCGTGAGGAGTGGGAGAGTGCAGCCCTGCAAAATGCCAACACCAAGTGCAATGGGCTCCTGCCAGTGTGGGGGCCCCACGTGCCAGAGTCTGCTTTTGCCACGTGCTTGGCACGGTGAGTACAGCAGCTTCTCCCCTGCCTGGTTACACCTGGGTGAGTCAGATCCTTGCCACACACTGCCCTGAAATCTTGGGATCAGAGGTGGTGCAGCTGAGTCTTGGTAAAATTGAGCAGTTTCAGGTTCTACCACCAAGAGTGAATCTCCTAAAAAAGTGCAGGTGTCTGTTTGCTCCTTGGCTTCATGTAAATAATTTCAGAGCCTCCTTAGCCCCCAGTCACTGCTGAAAATGCAATGTTGATTCATTTGTGGCCCACTGAGTCCCTACTGTACAAAAGGAACCTGACACCAGTGGATTCCCTGGTGCAGATCTCCAGACTTCCCTTGGATGGTACTGAGGTACTTGAGCACATGTCTGGAGCAGATGGAGGTGCTGTTGTCAGGATTCTGCTTCACCTTGTGCTGGGTTTGTAATGTCAAAGAGAAACCTTCTGAAACCTTCTGGCACCAGTGGATTCCCTGATGTAGATCTCCAGACTTCCCTTGGATGGTACTGAGGTACTTGAGCACATGTCTGGAGCAGATGGAGGTGCTGTTGTCAGGATTCACCTTGTGCTGGGTGTGTAATGTCACATTAGAAGTTTTGAACCTGACAGGGCGTAGGTGTGGATCAGATATTGGGAAGAAAGTCTTCCCTGTGAAGGGATGTGCACTGGCACAAGATGCCTGGAGAAGCTGTGGCTACCCCTGGATCCCTGGAATTGTCCCAAGCCGGGTTGGACAAGGCTTGGAGCAGCCTGAGATAGTGGAAGGTGTCCCTGCCCAGGGGTGGGACTGGGTAATCTTTAATGTCCCTCCCAAACCAGATCATTCTGAGATTCTGTGCAATGAAGAGTGCTAACAGCCTGGAAGCATTTCAGCCAGGGAGCTGTATCCCAGGTCCTGGGCATGGGAAAACAGTATTGATGAGTGCACAGATACCTGCAGATGGAATTGGATTTGCCAGAGTGAGCTGAAAGCCTCCCTTTGGGGAGGTTGATCCAAGGTAGCAGGGGCTGCCTTTGTGCGTGGGCTCTTCCTGCTTTAAAGCCTTCCCGTGCCCTCCTGGCTGGGCTGCCGGGCCCTGCTGTGGCAGGAGGAGCTCAGTGAGGGTTCCCTGCTGTTTTGCAGACACAACACCTACCTGCAGGAGTGCACGGGGCAGAGGGAGCCCACGTACCAGCTCAACGTGCACGACATCAAGCTGCTGTTCCTGCGCTTCGCCATGGAGCAATCGTTCAGCATCGACACCGGGGGCGGCGGCCGCGAGAGCAACATCCACCTCATCCCCTACATCATCCACACCGTGCTCTACGTGCTCAACACGTCAGTGCTGCCCTCCCTGCCTGTCCTGCCCTCCCTGCCTGCCCTCCCTGCCTGCCCTCTGCTCTCTGCACGAGGAGGGCACCAGAGATGGGAAATCACTGCAGGCTTTAGGAGGGAGCGAGGGTTGCACATCCTAAGGAGGTTGTTAAGGATTTATGTTGTTGGGAGTGAAGCCTGGACATGCCGGATAACAGGGAACCTATTGAGTAAAAGCAATTGGGAATTAGCTTCTCTTTCCATTCTAGATGTAATTATTACCTCTGGGGTGAGCAACAGGGTTATTACATTAAAGAAACTCTGCCAGCTTAATTTTCTCCTGAGCAGGCAGAAGAGACACTGCGATGAAGTAATTGTTAGTTGGAAACTTAACCCTGATATCATTTTATTCAGTGTTCAAATAACAGTTTTATTTCCAGATTTGACATCTTGTGGGAGGGTTCAGGTCCATCAGATTTTCCTGATACTTTTAATTATTTTAATTATTTCTTTACCAATAAACAGCAGTGCTTTGGCACTGCACTGAGGCTATGTGGCCACATCCATAGGCACCCAAAGCTTTGGAATACATGAGCTGGTTCTGATCCTGCAAAAATGGGATGCCCATGTATATCCTCTATTTGAGGAGTTAACATTAGTAAGTAATGCTAATTAGATGAGGGTATAAATATTAAAACACACACCAAGGTCACTCCAAATGCAGTGTAGTAAAATCCCTCTCACTTTCCCGCCTGGAACTAATCAAGGTTTTGGCTGTAATACAATTTGTCTTTTGTTTTTAATATCTATCTCCAGATCCCTGTGCTATTGTCTTCCCAGTCCTTTGGGAGACAAATAAATGGAACTATTTGTTTCATCTTGTTAGGCTGCTGTTGGCACCACAGAGCCCAGGACCCGCTGGGCAGATGTGGGAAAAGGCCTTCTGTACTTCCCAGACAGAATTTCTAATATTAAATGGAGAAAATAAAGAGCTACTACTTGGCTCCCAGCTGCATCTTTTAGCAGATGAAAAGGTCACACGACCCTGACAGCTTCATCTGCTGGGATGCTGCTTGATGCCTGATAAGGGAGAGTTTATCTCATTTAAAAATCCGGGGTCTGACCTGGCTGGCAGCCTCTGCCTGGTGCAGTAGAGCCACAGATGTGATGAACTTCCCAAAGTCTCCTGTAACGTGGTTTGCACTGTCACTTCTGGGGTGTCAGGACTCCTGGGACACTGGAGCTCTGGGGGGAAGGAGGAAAATGATAAAAGTACAGTGTTTTCTGGGTTAGAATTTGGCCTGTATCTTGCCAGGGATTGCTTTTGCAGTAGAGGAATTGTATAAATTCAGGTGTGGCTGTGTGGTGTCCCATGGGAGAGGCACCACTCCAGTGCCTGGCCTGGCTCCACCTTGCTCTCAAAGAAAGGGAAAAACTCCTCTGCAGTGGTGTTGTCTTCCACTGGGGCAATGGCAAAGCCTCCAGTGCCACCCACAACTGCAAGGGAAATGCTTCACTGGGAGCACAGGTGAATTTGGGCAAAGCTGGTGGTGCCCACTCAGAGCAAATCACAATCAGGAGTGAATTTGGGCAAAGCTGGTGGTGCCCAGTGGGAGCAAATCCTCAACCAGGGATGAATTTGGGCAAAGCTGGTGGTGCCCAGTGGGAGCAAATCCTCAACCAGGGATGAATTTGGGCAAAGCTGGTGGTGCCCAGTGGGAACAAATCCGAACTAGGGATGAATTTGGGCAAAGCTGGTGGTGCCCAGTGGGAGCCAATCCCAACCAGGAGTGAATTTGGGCAAAGCTGGTGGTGCCCACTGGGAACAAATCCTCAAGCAGGGATGAATTTGGGCAAAGCTGGTGGTGCCCAGTGGGAGCAAATCCTCAGCCAGGGATGAATTTGGGCAAAGCTGGTGATGCCCAATGGGAGTAAGTCCTCAAGCAGGGATGAACTTGGACAAAGCTGGTGATGCCCAATGGGAACAAATCCTCAAGCAGGGATGAACTTGGACAAAGCTGGTGGTGCCCAGCTGTCTCCCTGTGCAGGGTGTATGTGCAGCCCCCAGAGCTCGTGGGGAGCAGGGGCTGAGCCCCCCGGGGCCGGGGCAGCCTCTGAGGGTCCCTTGTGTTGCAGAACGCGGGCGACGTCGCGGGAGGAGAAGAACCTGCAGAGCTTCCTGGAGCAGCCCCGGGAGAAGTGGGTGGAGAGCGCCTTCGAGGTGGACGGGCCCCACTACTACACCGTGCTGGCCCTGCACGTGTGTCCCCCCGAGAGGTGGAGGGCCATCCGCGGGGACGTCCTGCGCCGCCTGCTCGTCACCTCCCAGGCGCGCCTGGTGTCACCGGGAGGGGCCAGCAGGTCAGTGCTGTCCCCAGCTGGGCACACGGGCACGGGGACACACGGGTTACTGACATAGGGCTGTGGTGTCACTGTCATAGAGCAACTGTGTCACTGTCACAGAGACACCTGTGTGACTGTCATAGAGATTGTCACTGTCACAGAGCAACTGTGTCACTGTCACAGAGACACCTGTGTCACTGTCATAGAGCTTGTCACTGTCACAGAGCCATTGTGTCACTGTCATAGAGCAACTGTGTCACTGTCACAGAGACACCTGTGTCACTGTCACAGAGCCATGTGTCACTGCCATGGAGCTTGTCAGTCATAGAGCCATGGTGTCACTGTTACACAGCCATGGTGTCACTGTCACAGAGCCATGTGTCACTGTCACAGAGCAACCTGTGTCACTGTCACAGCCATGTGTCATTGTCACAGTGCTTGTCACTGTCATAGAGCTTGTCACTGTCATAGAGCATGTCACTGTCATAGAGCTTGTCACTGTCATAGAGCCACTGTGTCNTCCCCAGGGACACCCCCAGAGCCCCACGGACACTCCCACAGCCCCAGGGACACTTCCACAGCCCAGGGACACCCCCACAGCCCCAGGGACACCCCCAGATCCCCAGGGACACCCCCAGAGCCCCACGGACACTCCCACAGCCCCAGGGACACTTCCACAGCCCAGGGACACCCCCACAGCCCCAGGGACACCCCCAGATCCCCAGGGACACCCCCAGAGCCCCACGGACACTCCCACAGCCCCAGGGACACTTCCACAGCCCAGGGACACCCCCACAGCCCCAGGGACACCCCCAGATCCCCAGGGACACCCCCAGAGCCCCACGGACACTCCCACAGCCCCAGGGACACTTCCACAGCCCAGGGACACCCCCACAGCCCCAGGGACACCCCCAGATCCCCAGGGACACCCCCAGAGCCCCACGGACACTCCCACAGCCCCAGGGACACTTCCACAGCCCAGGGACACCCCCACAGCCCCAGGGACACCCCCAGAGCCCAGGGACAGCCCCACAGCCCAGGCTGCTCCAGTCCCTGCCCAGCCTGGCCCTGGGTGGCTGCAGCTGCAGCCCAGGCTGGTTGAGCAGGAGATTTCATTGTGGATGTTCTTTGGAGTGGATCAATGAGCTGATCAATGCTTTTCCCTCTTCCTCCCCACCTCAGCACTGCAGGAGCTCCAGCCATGAGCTGTCTCTGAGCTGTGCCTCACTCCCTGCCTGCCTCCCTAAAGAAGCTCCTTCTTCCTTTTGATCAGTGCTCCAGCCTCCCTCAAATAGAAAAATAGAAATAGAAGTCAAATGCCATTGCTTTTTAAAGAGAAAAAAATCAATAGCAGCTGTCAGGCACTTAAAGCACGAGAATAAGTGGCTGTGCCTGCCTGACAAAGGCACAATATTTCCAGAGAGGGAAAGGGAATTCCAGTTTCTGAAAGGATGATTTGAAATAGCTGTCATAATTAGGAATCAATTCATTATTATTCTAAGTCTCCTTAAAGGGCATTCTTATGCTGATGACATTAATTAGGTGTTTGATAAAGTCATTACATTGTGGTTGCACAAACCCAGCATGAACCAGTGCTCTTGGAAAAGGGAGAGAGCCCTGGAATGGCTCCTCCATTGATCTCTGTGCTGCTTTTCCCCTGGCTCCTGTTCCCTATTTGCAGCTGCCTGTGTGAATCCTGGGTGTCTGACAGATCCAGGAGATGTCCTGGAGGCTCAGGGGCTGCAGCTCTTCCCTGGGATGGCAGAGCTAAGCCCAGGGTGGGTTTGCTGCTTTTTAAACCCTCCCTAAATGTTCTGTTCCTTCCCCAAGCAGGGCTGTAATAAAAGAATATTGGAACAGGCAGAGCCAGGAACTTCCAGCTAAAGCATCCAATGTCTGGAATTTCAGGGGAGCACACTCAGAAATAGTGCTGGGGAATTATGTCAAGGTTTATTCAAGGGCTTTCTTTAATCTCTGCAGACTAAGAGAGCACAAAGCCTCCCTCTGATAAAGCCTCTCAGAAACAGCAATATGGCAGTTCTGATTTCCAGTCAGGATGCACAGCTCTGTGCTTATTTATTCTTGTGGAAAATCAGGAAGAGGGCGATGGATGGTGAAAGGCTCTGCAGATAAATGCCAATATCTTGAATTTGTAGGCTGAGGCAGAGAGGAAGCCACTGGCTGTGACACCAGGGTGATGTCTGCATGCAAAGGATTAAAATTAGTATTCCATGTTTAGGGTGTTGTCTGGGAGCAGCTCCATTCCCAGAACACCAGGGTGAAGGCTGGGGACACTCAAGGACTCACTTCTACCTGTGCATCCCAAAAAAGGGACAGAAGACACTGCAGGAACCCCCAGGGCATGCCAAAAAAGGGACAGGAGACACTGCAGGAACCCCCAGGGCATCCCAAAGGGACAGGAGACACTGCAGGAACCCCCAGGACATCCCAAAAGCTGAGGATCTGCTCATGATCTGAATCTCTGTAAATCCTCTGCATTCCCTCATTCCAAGGCAGCAGGTCCCAGACATTCCCTGTCCCCTGGGGAGGTGCCCATCCTCACTGGACCATTCAGGGTCACACAGATTTGGGGAGAATTGAGCCAAAAAGGGCTTCTGGCTCTGCCAGGGGTGATGGTACCACAGGTACCAGGGGGAGATGCTCAGCACCTCCCTTGTTTTATAAACTCTATTTAAACCCAAAGATTAAATTACCAGAATGAATCCAAGTTTGGGTTTGTTCTGTTTTTGTAAATATAATTCACAGATTCCAAAGAACTGAGTGTTCATTGTTACTGAACCACAAATTCTGGCTAAAAAAAAAAATCTGTAGATGTTTTTCAGCACAGCTTTCATCTGGAATTAGGGAGGAATAGACACTTTTGATTTTTTTTTTCCCTTTGCTCTTCACTGTGACCTTCCTAAGACACTCCAGAGGGAAGTGAGGCTTCCCCAGTGTCCATGTCTGGCTTTTTTCTGCTGTCCAGCAGCAGGAATGAGACACAGCAGCTTCTCCAGAAGGTAACAGCCAGCCCTAACCCACAAGGGCCTTGGAGTTTTCAATTAAAGGAGCAGGCTCCAATGAGATCAAACCCTTTCACATGAAAAGAAAAGTCTCTCTTGCAGTATTTGGGAGGCCAGAATTAGCCTCGCTCCAAGTTGCTCTTCATCCCGTGGAAATTTAGTCACCTTTACTAATTGGTTTTCCTTTAAATAATTAAGCTGAGCTGCCCAAGCAGGCTGCCACCTACTAAGATGTCTGTTTTAAGGGCACACACACAGAAATGGAGCCTTTTAATAAGAGCAGCAAAATGTTCATTTTTTCCCCCAAAAGCCCCAGTCTGGGGCAGGTTGCAGCTGAGACCCCCCCGTTGTGTTGCTGACTTGCAGCAGCAGCTGAGCTGGTCCTGGGTGCATTAAAAAAAAAAATCTTTTTGTTTTTGCAAAGCTCTAAGTGTTGAGCAGGAGGCAGCACATGATGGGGCAGATGAACCTGAGGAGCACAGGCAGGAAAATTCCAAAGCCATGAGAGGTGCTGGCAGGAGGTTCCTCCTTGCCAGAACCTGTTTGTGATGAATCCTGCAGCCTTTGGGAGCTGCTATCCCAGCACAGCTCTGCACCTTTTAGGGCATTCCTGCTGCTCCAAACCCAGGTGCTGGATTTCCAGAAGTCCTTTCCTGGCAGGAGAATAACCAAGGAGATATTAAATGGAAATTCCTCCATTTCTTCAAGAGATTTCCCTCAGAGTCTTGCAGAAGTGCTGTTAGAAGCACAGAGCTGTTCTGTCCCTGTGTGTGAGACCTGGATTGGGTCACTCCTTCAGGAATCTGCTGTTCTCCCAGCAGTGAACACACAGACAGGGGCTGTACATTGTTATTTCCCACTCTGCTGTTGACTCCCTGTGTAACCTTACCCCTCCAGTTCCCCAGTGCTCCTGTCCCTCCTGTGGGATGTTTTGTGGCAGACCAGCTGTGGTGACACGGCACAGCTGGAGCAGAGGCACTGCCCAGCCTCAGGAACCCAGCAAGGCCCACTCAGAGCTCCCTCCCTGTGTCCCTGAGGGTCTCTGGCAGTTCCCAGGTGGGTTATCAGATTCCCAAGGTGGGGATTAACTGCAGGCTGCTTTCCTCCTGCAGACTGGCAGACAAGGCAGTGAAGGAATTCTCCACGTACCGCTCGGGGCTGCTCTTCTGGGCACTCGTAGATCTCATTTACAACATGTTCAAGGTAAGGAGAGCACTGCAGCTCCTCTGCAGCAGCTCCACTTCAGCCTTCTAACCCCTGCAGTTACAGCAGTTTGGAACAGAAATCAAAATGTGAAAGCCCCTTCTCCAAGATCCTTGGAAACAAAAAATTCACAGAATCCTGGGATGGTTTGGGTGGGAAGGGGCCTTAAAGCTCATCCAGTGCCATGGGCAGGGACACCTTCCACTATCCCAGGCTGCTCCCAGCCCCTTCCAGCCTGGCCTTGGGCACTGCCAGGGATCCAGGGGCAGCCACAGCTGCTCTGGGCACCCTGTGCCAGGGCCTGCCACCCTCACAGGGAAGGATTTTTTTTCCCCTTTCCTTTTTCTTCTGCACCTTGTAAAAGCAGAAAGGCCACAAGAAGCTGCCTGTGCTCGTACCCCTTGCAGTTCAGTAGCTGAAGAATGGAGAGGCTTTTCCAGCTGGCAGCACTGCTTTATTGTGTGTTTGCTTATTTTTCCTGTTCATTGTTCATGGAAGGAAGGACATTCCAAGCTGTGCCAGGGAAGTGGTTGGGTGAGGAAGGAGGCAGGGGCAGAAAGAAACCTGCAGCTTCCAAAGAAAGTTCAGTACTCAGGGTGAGAAAATGCCTGGGACCTTGTTTCATTCAGTAAAAAAAGATCATGAAGCTGCAGTTGGGGAATTGTTTTCTCTGCTTGTTTGCAAGAGGCAGGGATGGAAATCCAGGAGCAATGGGAGAAAGCACCAGTGTTTACAATAACTTTTTTTTTTTTACAAAATAATTATTTTTGGCCTGATTTGGTGTTTTTATCCCCTGGCAGAAGGTGCCTACCAGTAACACAGAGGGAGGCTGGTCCTTCTCTCTGGCTGAGTTCATCCGACACAACGACATGCCAATCCACGAGGCTGCAGACAAGGCCCTGAAAACCTTCCAGGAGGAATTCATGCCAGTGGAAACGTTTTCTGAGTTTTTGGATGTGGCTGGTGAGTGTTTGCTTGCCCTTTTATAGGCTGCCTTGTGCAGCCTGTGGCTGGAGGCAGCAGCATTCCTGACGCTGGGACAGGCAGAGGAGGGATCAGCAGTGCCCAGCACTGAGCTGTGCCAGCGCTGCTGGGACTCACACCTGAGCAGCCCCAGGCAGGAAATCCTCCCCCTGCTCCCTTAAACATCTGTGGCACAGCTGGAAGGTGGTCTGGAGGGGTCTGAAGGTGAACAGATGTGCCCATGCACCAGGGTGCAGCCAGAGTCACTCCCTGAGGATTTTGGAGCCTCCAGGAGTCAGGAGATGCTGCAAACCTGCAGGGAAGCTGAAGCTGCTCTTTCTTCTCCCAAAATCTGTACCCCAGGCCAGTCTCTCACTGCCCAGCACAGGGAGCAGAGCTGGGTCCCTGGAGCTGCCCAGGAGCAGATCCATGTGGATTTCATGTTTCATTAAATTCACATTTCAGTCCCTCCTGCACGTGCATCCAGCGGGGTTTGCCCTCCTCGTGCCCAGCCCTAGAATAACCCTGCAGCTGTCAGCAGCTCCCACATGGCCCAGCACAAATCCCTCCTGGGGCAGGACAAGCAGCCTGCTGGGGCTCATTGTTCTCTCTTGTCTTCCTCTGTTCCAAGGACTCTTGTCAGAAATCAATGATCCCGACAGCTTCCTCAAGGATCTCTTGAACTCCATCCCCTGAGCCGCCAGCACGGAGAAGCTTTGGGCAGAGCCTCCATCGCTTGCCTTCCACCCCTGTGTGTCCCTCCTCGTGCAGTCTGTCCCTTCCCTGAGGAGTGCTGCAGTTTTTTTTGTTGGAATTTTTGTTTTGTTTTCTTTTTTTTTTTTTTTTTAATTTTCTACAATTTTTCTTCATGGAGTGATTTGGAATTTAGATTTGTTTTATCTTGTGTTTCAGCGCTTCTATCTGTAAAGCCTTGTGCATTCAAGCTGTTTGAAAGAACTTGTACAGAGAGGAATCCAAACCAGTAAATCTTAATGCTTTAGTGTGCACCTCTTTGAAGTTAAATAAACAGAACAAATGGGTAAGCTGGGCTGGACTAGTGCTTGAACCAGGCAGGAGCCTGAGGTGTTCCCACATCTCCAGAGCTGCTGCTCTGCCTGCACCAGGAGCCCCAGGAGGCTCCCAGAGGGAGCAGCCAGGCACTGGCAGGGTCTGTGTGGGGCTGGAGCCTCGGGGCTCTGCAAGGACAGCCCTTCCTCCCTCCCCTTCCCTCTGCTGGGTGCAGGCAGCAGCTCCAAAGCCCCTCCATGGAACATCCAGGGCCTGTCCTGGCTCCCTCCCAGGCTGGATCCAAAGCTCACTGTGCCTCCGATGGATGGCTCCTCTCTGGGAACTGCTCCTGTCTCTGTCCCCTCTCTGGGAGCTGCTCCCATCCCTGTCCCCTCTCTGGGAGCTGCTCCCATCCCTGTCCCCTCTCTGGGAGCTGCTCCCATCCCTGTCCCCTCTCTGGAAACCCTTCAGCTCCAGCCAGGGCAGCCCCAGGGCCCTGCATAGCCCCCCTGCAGCCCTGCAGCCCTGCAGCCCTGCCCTGAGCCCAGCACTGCTCCCCACCTGTGCATGCTGGTAACTCACCTGGCACAGTTCTGCTGACACCTGGTGAGGCTGGAATCTAATAAAGCTTTCCCTGGCTTCCTCATCTCTGTTTGAACTTGAATTTCCTAGCATGGTCCCATCCCAGAAATAATAATAATAATAATAATAATTTGAGAGGCTGAGTCACTCCCCAGCCCCTTTGGTGCCCGTTGTTGGGATTGGCAATTAGCAGAGGGGTGAAGGTGCAGTGTTTTTGTTCTCACCTCTGGGGGTTGATGTCACTGCTGGCGGCGGGAGGAGGGGAAGGGCCCCGGGCAGGTTTGGGTCGGTGCCCACGGGGGCTCGGGGTGTGCTGGTGCCTCTGCCTGGCCCTGTGAAGTGCAGGAGGGGCTGGTGTGGGCTTGGCTCCTTGGAGCAGCCGTGCTGCACCTCTGCTGCCCTGGAACCACATCAGAGAGCAAAAACACAGCTCTGCAGCCCTGCAGAGCCAGGGCTGACAGTGCTGCCTGCAAACAGCAGCTGGGCTGCTCCGGGGTGGGCACTGCAGGGCAGCAGCCTGGGCAGTGCCAGCCCCTCCCGGACCTCCCAGAGCTCTGGGAGCAGCAGGAGCAGCTCAGCAGGAGCCTGGCCCTTGTGGCTGTGCTGCTGAAGGCTCTCAGTGCTGCAGGAGTGACCCCAGCACTGCAGGAGTGACCCCAGCACTGCAGGAGTGACCCCAGCACTGCAGGAGTGACCCCAGCACAGGGCAGTGACCCCAGCACAGGGCAGTGACCCCAGCACTGCAGGAGTGACCCCAGCACGGGGCAGTGACCCCAGCAGTGCAGGAGTGACCCCAGCACAGGGCAGTGACCCCAGCACTGCAGGAGTGACCCCAGCACAGGGCAGTGACCCCAGCAGTGCAGGAGTGACCCCAGCAGTGCAGGAGTGACCCCAGCACAGGGCAGTGACCCCAGCAGGTGCAGGGCAGTGACCCCTCTGTGTTTTGGCTTTGCCATTTGTGTCACGGGGACTGGGGAAGCTTTGGCAGCTGGCAGGAGCACCAGGCTGCCTCCCTCCCCTGCTCAGTGTCTTTCCTGACAAAACCAAAGTGTTGTCCTGCAGCCCCAGCCTTGGGGAGCCCTCAGCCCCTGCTGCCCAGCTCTGCCTGCCAAGGAAGGATCTGCAGCTCTCCCAGCCAGGGAGCTCCAGCACAGCTCAGGGTGGAAATCCTGGTTTGCTCCACTCATGTTCTCAGGCACAGATCTTCTGTAAGAGCAGATCCAGCTGCTGCAGGAGCCAGAGAAGTTTCCAGCAGAAATCCCTGGGTTTCCACCCCCTCAGTGGGGCCAGCAGATCCTCAGAGCTCCCAGGAGCAGAACGTGGTCACTGCTTGTGACATTAATGACAACATTAATGACAGTGAGGAGGTGGCACCTTAGAGGGAGGAGTGGAATTCTGTTCTTGCAAACACCCTTGGCAAGAAGCTCCTCAGAGCTGTCCTGGGTGGATTTGCAGAGGCCCAGAGATGGATTTTGGAAATAAAGGTGGTGCAAGCAGTGCCTCCCTGCACAGGGCACGGGAGGGCTGTGATTTATGGACCAGCCCAAGCTGAAAAGGTGGGAACATCCTGACAGCTCTTCATGGAGCAGGACTGAAGGTGCCAATAACAACCCCAGAGCATGTGGAGAGGGACAAGAACAAAAGGAAAGTGTTTTGGAAAGTTTCTGCTGGTCCAGGCCAACCAGAGAGGCTCCAGTGTTCTCAATGCTGCACAAAGAGCTCCAGGCTCCAAAATCTCCTGGAGTGAGGCTGGAAAGTCAGCAAAGACTTTGGAGAGTTTGTTACTTAAATTAGGGATGAGAAGACTGAGGGAAAATGCCTTCAAATGGATGAAGTTACTCAAAGTGATGAACTGAGCCATGAGCTGAACAGGACAGAGTCAACCCCCTCTCAAAAAAAAAAAAAATAGTTTATTTGCCAAAGACAAATTATTTGGGACAAAAAGCCCTTTGTGATGCAGGAGAGCCTGGATGAGCTGTGGGATTGCTTTGAACCTGACTGTGAGCAGGAGCTCCCAGAGTCTCTGACATCCCTGCGCTGGGTTGGGCTCCAGGATTTAATTAATGTGAGGATTAATTAAACCTGGGGAGAGCAGGGACCTGCCTCCCCCCCACCTGCTGCAGGTGACACAGAACCTGACCTTCCCCGGGAATTCCGGGATGGTTTCCCTGTCCTGCTGCCTCCTCCCTCTGTAATTCCCTTTTCCAGGTGTCCTGGAGGTGCAGCCCAGCTGAGTCCCCTTCCCTCCAGGATGGGAACCTCCCTGCTCTCCTCTGCCCCTTCCCAGCAGCTCCCAGCCAGGCTCTCCCGCTGTGTCTCTCTCTGGGAAGTGTTTTCACACAAGCACAAACAAACCATAAACACACAGAGATGCGATGTTCCAGCACCACGGGAGATTCCCTGGGCCTTTCCCCATGGAGGAAAGGTGATTTTTCTCCCTGGAGGTGCCTGTGGCCCCTCTCAGGACAGGGCAGGACCGTGGGGGAGCCTTGGGGGACATGGTGGGGACATCCTGGGGCTGCACTCCCCCAGACCGGGATGGAATCCCACGTTTTCCTCCAGGAATGTGGCACCAGGCTCTGCAGGAATGAGATCTGGCCCTGGGTGTGAACAGCAAATCCTCTGCAGGATTCCCTCCTCACCTTGGGACAGCCCAGGGCTCATCCTGAGCAGTCCCAGGGAGCTCAGGGACCAAAGGTCCTGCGGGCAGGTGAGGGACAGGAACCAGCACAAAGCCACCAGGTCCAGGCTCCCCAGTTAACTCCCAGGTTTGGAGCTGCTCTGGGGAGAGGCCACCCTGCAGCAGCCCAGGGAGGCTCCCAAAACATCCCAGAGACCTCCCGAGGTCCAGGTGGCTCTTTAGGAGCCACCCTTGGGTCACTTCTGTTCCCTGATGAGAAAAATCAGGATTGGCCTTGACTCGTTTGTGGCACGTTCCCATTCCAGGTGGGGATGATTCACAGCTCACGTGTGAGGAGTCAAGGATCCAGGGAAAAGGGAGCTCTGAGCTCACCAGGAGGGCTGGAAAAGGGTGGATTAAGGACAAAATCACTTCAGGGGTGTCCCCCCTGGCACACCAAGTTGATGGGAAAAGCCAGGGGCAGCCACTTGAACCCCCAGGAATCGTTGCTTCCTTGTTTCCAGGAGAGAAAAGAATAATGATTCCTTTTCTATAACGATTAAATCCCTCTTTGCAGAGTTTTGGGCAGGATTGATCCCACCCCTTTCCATGGACAGCTAGGGAGGAACCAGCTCCAGCCCTTTTATCCCTGGAGCTCAGCAGGGATCCCACTCCTGTCCCAAAGGTAATTGGAGGAGAAGAAAGATGTTTTTGGGTAAAATGATCACTGAAATGGTACAAAGGATGTGTGGAGGGGAAGCCCCTGTGCTGTTTTAACCCCAGGCAGGCTGAGGATGAGGAGTTTTGGGGTGTGTGAGGAGGTCTGGGTGTGCCTCTGGAGAGATTTTGTGTTCCTGGTGCTCGTGAAGCCTTTCCTGAGCTGGATCCTCCCGTGCTGGGTGCTGTCCCTGCAGGGCCAGCTCTGGAGTGGGAATTCCAACCTCCCTCCTGTCCCACAGGGATTTCCTCCCTCATCCCTCATCCCACAGAGCCCGGCAGGGATCAGACACCTTCCTGCTCCCTGATCCTCCCACCTGGAGCTGCAGAGCTCTCCTGCCCCTTCCCTCCCCGCTGGGAGCATCGGGCACCTCACACTGCAGCTCCTGCTCCAAAAATCAGAGTTTTCTTCTGGAAAGGAATCCCCACCCTGGCACTCCTCAGCCTGACTCAGCCTGGCCCCTTCCCTTGGGAAACACAAACCCTGTGGGTGAATCACAGCTGTGGGTGGCAGAGCCCAACCAAAGCTCCTGGAGCCTCCGGGTCCTTGGGGATCCACAAACATCCCTGGAGCTGCAGGAGAAGTGGGAATGTTGGGAGAGCCCAGCTCTGCCTCCTCTGGGGCTGCTGCCACCAACCCCAGCCTGGCCCACAGGGGGAATGTGTTGGGATTTTTTTTGCCACTGGAGAAGCAGGATGACATTTGCCCTACAGCCTTTCTCCAGTGGGGAAGGTGTGTGGTATAAAAAAGGGCCAATATTAAGCAGAAATTGGAAAAATTCAGGTGTTTGTGGTTTAAGTTCAGCTTTCACATACAGAGAGAGGCTGAGCTTTAAACAAATAAGAATATCAAGAGCACCATGTTTAGTCCTGGTGTTCTTAATATTCATTTTTTTTTCATCCCTGCCTTTGCCAGGGATGTTGGGTCTGACACCTTTCCCACCTTTCCCATCTGCAGAAGGGGGAAGGAGATGTTGTCGTTTGGGGAAGGAGAAGGGCAGGGCAGCCAGGGACTGCCTATGATTAAAGGGCTGGAGGGAGAGCCCTCTGCACTAACGGTGATAACCCGATAATTACTGTCATTAATCATAATTAATCCTAAGTGTTGTGCCAGAGGGACCTCGATCACCTCAGCACTGCCCCGGGCTGTCCCAGGGCTGTCCCCATCTGTCCCAGGACTGTCCCCGGGATGTCCCCGCGCTGTCCCCAGCCTGAGATGGGAGATTGGGATGGGAAGGGCTCAGGATGCTCCTGTGGACACTGAACCCCTCTGGGCCTTGGGCACAAATCCCCCCCGAGGGACTCCCGGGCCTTCGGGGCTGTCCCTGGAGGTGACCGCCCCACCCCGGTGTCCCTTTGGGACCCCCCCGGGCCCCTCTCGGGGGTTTAATCCCTGCAGCTTCTCTCCGACCGCTGTCTTTAATCCCATTTAACGAGCAAGCAGGGCAAACCCAGCAGCATCCTTTAATTATTCCTAACGTTTGATGGCAACAGGGCGATTCCCAGCGGGTGACATCAGACACCAAAGGCATCTCCGGAGCTCCAGGCCCTTCCCTTTCCCTCCCGCAGCCGGGCTCTGCTGCTCTCAGCGGCTCCGTGCGGCCCCAGCAGCGCTCCCGGCCCGGGCTGGACCCGCGGGGCTCCACCCGGGCTCCTTCCCTCGGCAGCGGCGCAGGAGCTCGGGAAAGCCGGGAGGGACCCGCTCCAGAGCCCCGCCGGGCCTCAGGGAGCTGACACCGAGCACCGCAGCCCCGGAGGGAGCCGAGAGCTCCGGGTGCGACATCCCGGTGTCCTCAGAGCTCCGGGTGCGACATCCCGGTGTCCCGAGAGCTCCGGGTGTCCCTGAGTGCCCCAGGTGTGATGTTCCCTCCTTTGGCAGGTCCCGCTGTCCCTGTCACTGCCCGGGTGTGATGTCCCTGTGTCCCTGTCACTGCCCAGGTGTGACACCCCGCTGTCCCTGTCACTGCCCGGGTGTGACACCCCGCTGTCCCTGTCACTGCCCGGGTGTGACACCCCGCTGTCCCTGTCACTGCCCGGGTGTGACACCCCGCTATCCCTGCCGGGGACAGGAGGGGAGGCAGGAGGGAGGTGCCGGGGGATGCTCGGGGCAGTCCCAGCCCCACATTCCCGATCCACGCCCAGCTCCCACCGGGGAGATTTCCTGCGGGGCTGACAGCCCACAGTGAAAATAAATCCCATTTCACTTAACCCTCCTCAGTGCTCGGAGCTTTGGGTGCCGCCCAACCCAGCACAGTTTGGGGCAACAACGAGAAAGAAATAATGTATTATGTTAATTTAAATTATCAGAATTTTAATTTAATTAATTAATTTAATTAAAATTTATTAATTAATAATTTATTATGCACTTAAATTAACCAGGCCAGGGTCCGCCTGCTGCCCTCAGAATGAAGAATTTGAGCATTTTGGGACTGAGGCGCTGCAGTGGCTGCCCGGATCCGGGCGCAGCATCCCGGGACGGTCCGGGCGGTGCTGCCGGTGCTCCCCGCCCCGGGACACACCCGAGCCTGTCCGGGCCCATCGCCGCATTTTTGCCGCTCTACTCAACGCGGATGCAAATGTTTGGTTCCTAAGGAAGCGGAGAAGCGCTGCCGCCGTCTCCACGGAAATTCCGGCGTGCCCCGACCGCGGATGCGCCGCTTCAGCAACTTTTATCTCCTCCCGAGCTTTCGGGGCTGCACCTGAGGCTTTGTTTGCAAAATATTTACTCCTCTCCACGGAGGAATCAGCGCCGGCCGGGCTGGGAGGGGTGCGGGGGTGCTGAGCCCCAGCCCCTCCCGGGCATCCCAAGCTCTCTGCTGTAAAATGTGAAATATTAGTTGCAATTTCAGTTGGCTGAAAATGTAATCCGTGCTATACAGAACACATTTCTTATGGAATGATCTGCTAAACTGATGCTTGATTTCATCAGGAAATAGAATACCTACATGGACTAGTTATTTTATGCTTTTCTCATACTATTTTTTTTTTATCTGTAGGAGTCCTCTCTCCTTGGGCTGGGTCTGTTTTGTGCTGCTGGCGCTCATAAACCCCCAAATGTGGGCAAATGCGACCGCAGGAATAAAAACCACCAGGAGGGCGCTGGGTTTGGGCAGCAGCTCCTCTCTCCCGTCAGCTGATGGGACGGGGAGGGGAGAAAAAAAAACACCTTTTGGGGAGGAAAAAACCTTCTTTAAGGGCAGAAAAGATGCAGGGAGGAGCAGCAGCCCCCGAACATCTCTGTCCCCGCGGCGTGCGTGGGTGACAATTCCCGGCACCGCCCCAAGGCTTCCCCCGAACGGGGAAAACCCCCGGGCACCGCCCCGGCCCTTTCCCGGCCGGTGACACCGCCACGGGCCCGGCCCCGGGGACACTGGGGACACTGGGGACACTGGGGACACCGCGGGTGGGGCTGGGTCACCCGGGACTGACCCGGGATGTCCCCAAGCCCGGCCCGTGCTCTCCAGGGCTGCTCCTGCCCCCGTTTCCCAACAAAAAACAACCCAAAAAGGCGCTGCCGGAGTGGGAAAGGCTCTGCTGGACAAAAAGGCAGCCGGGAGGAGGCTGATGCCACCTTCCCGCCCCATCACGGGGGTCTGGAGTAAAAAACAACAATTTTGGGAGTGGAGAATTAAGGATTCTGCAGGTTCCAGACAAACAGCCTCCCTCAGGAGAGGTGGGAGCCCAGGGGAGCCATCCCAGCCCCGGCATGGAGCCGATGTCTCAGGGTTTGAGCTTTGATATTTTTATCATTTATTTGTAACTTATTATTGTAATTTGTAACTAATTATTTATCATTTATGTGTAACCCTGCAGTTGTTGAGTGCCCAGCTCTGAGCTCCACACACGGTGTCAGCTGCTGCTCTCCCGCTCTGCTCACACACAACAATTCCTCTCTGGGAATCAAGGACACCTCATGGAAACAAAAGTGAGCTGGGGCAGCAAACCTGGGGTGAATGATTTCATCACCTGGAGCTGTAATTGGAGCTGTAATTAACCCCCGATATGCAAATGAACCAAACTGATAAAAGTGTGAAGCCCCTGACCCCTGGTCCATTTTTGGGTGCAGCCCCTGGGGGCTTCACCTGCCCTGAATGTACCTGAGGGCCCTGCAGTAAATAAATATAAAGCAGTTGTGCTTTGTATTCCCTAAATTCTGCCTGGGCTCTGTTTTTAGGTAATCCTGCAGGGCTGCAGCCCAAGGGGCTGAGGGAGGTGAGAGGACGAGGCCTCAGCTCGAGGTGAGAAAATCCCAGCCCAGCAGGACCCCCCAGGTCACTGAGGGGCATTTTGGGGGCCTGGGGAGTTTTGTGGGTGTTAAACCAGAGGAATTTTGCTTGTTTTAGAGGGAGGTTTGTTCAAATACACAAACCAGGCCCATGGTGGTGCCGGTCAGCGCTGGCAGCTGCACCTGAGGCACAGAACAGGAGGCCTGGGGATGGGTTTGGGTTGGTTTGGCTGGAAAATGGTCACTTCACCAAGGAAAAAAGAACTTTCTGTGAGTGCTGAACCAACAGAGCTTCAATAGATGCAACAAACCCCATGAAAATTAATGTTAAAAATCTGAGCCAAGGCAGAAAATGGTCACTGAGGTTTGGGAGTGCAGGATGATGCCAAAAGGAAAAGAAAATGGGTGTGAAATCAAACCCAAGGGTCTGGGTTCCCCAATCCCTGCTCCAGCCCAGGTTTGGGGGAAGCAGCTGGGAGCAAACCCATCCCCAGCCCCATTCCCCGGCCCTTTTCCTCCCTGTCCAAGTAGGAAAGGGCTCATCCCTGCTCCATTATTTGTACCTGCATTGGGCAGGAATTCCCGGCAGGAATGTCCCCAGCCTGGCACGGGGCTGTGGCTGCAGAGCCCTCCCGGGGTGGGATCCCCATCTCCCAGCCCGACCTTAATTAATTTCTGCCATTAATTCATGGAATTCACCGCGGCCGCCGCCCAGCGGGACCCCGGGGGTGGCCGTGGCCATCCCAGGGAGGGGCTGCAGTTCATTAGGAAAAGGACTAATTTGATTTAATGACTGGGGATGAGGCGTTGGTGGATGGCGGGGCAGGTACCAAACCCTTCATGGCCTGGTTTGTCACCTCCTCGGGTGCTTTCCTGCTCCCCTAAGGGAAAAAATAATAAAAAATTAAATTAAATCTCGGCCGGATTTTTCCACCTGTTGACCACGGGGTTCTGGCTCCTTCCAGCACCAGCAGCGAGGGTGCCCAAACCCAGGGGAATCCATAAAATCCCAGCTCAGTCTGGGTTGGGAGGGACCTTAAAGCTCATCCCATCCCACCTTCCTCTATCCCAGGCAGTTCCGAACCTCAGAATTCCCCAAATCCGGGACAAACCCACCCCTGGCTGGCTGCTGCCCCCAGAACACGCTCGGGACCGGCGGTTTTAATCAATCCTTGCATTTCCCAGGCGTGGATCTGCAGGGTGGCACAACCAGGGGAACATTTCCTGCAGGGATTTGATGGCAATCTGCCGGCAGGCACAGCCCTGCCCCGCAGCACCGAGGGGTTCCGCAGCCCCAAACGCAGGAGGGAGAGACAAATCCTTCAGGTGTTTCTTTGAGTCACCTTTTAATGAAGCACCTCCACCCAGCACATTTATTTTATTTTTTTTTTCCAGGAGGTGCTGGCAAAACACAGGTTAGTAACACATAAAGAGCCCTTTGAAGAGTTCTGGTTTCGGTGGTGATTGTGGATGGAGGTGCTGGTGGAGTTTCAGCAAGTGGGATTAAATAAACATAAATATAAACATCAATAGAAAGACAGATATAAATATATACATAAATATAAATACAAATATCAATAGAAAGATATAAATATAAATATAAATATAAATATAAATATAAATATAAATATAATCTGGCAAGCCCCATGGTTTTATTTCAGAAGTTAAATTTGGGTAAGCAGCGTTCCTGCAGCTTTACAGCAGCCTGAGTGAGAGGTGTCCCTGTGTTTCCCTTGCATCATTCCGTGCCCAGCAGAACAAGGCAGCGATCACATCATTCAATTAAACAATATCCTTTGATTGCCCAGAGGTCCGGGAGCAGCAGTTGGGAAACGCTCATTTAATAACTTAATTATTATAATATCTGCATTATTTAGCACTTAGGCAGGGCTCTGCTTTGGGATAACAAAATCCAAGGTTTATAATTTAGCCTGATCTGACCTAATCGTGCAATCATGGGATCAGAGAGTGCTGAGGGATTGGAATGGACCATAAAAATCATCTGTTCCCAGCCCTGCCACGGACAGGGACAATTCCCACTATCCCAGGCTGCTCCAGGCCTTTTCCAGCCTGGCTTTCAAAGCTGCCAGCTTTGGGGCATCCACGACTTCACTGGAAAACCAGTGCCAGGGTGTGCTCACCCTCACAGGGAACAATTTCTTCCCAATATCCAACCAAAATTTCCCCTCCTTCAATTCATCCCCATCTCCCCTTGTCCCGTGGCTCCAGCTCCTGATGCAGAGCCCTCCTCCCCTGCCCGGAGCCCCTGATCCCCTGGAGGGGCTGCGATGTCCCCGGAGCCCCTTCTCCTCTCCAGGCCGAGCATTCCCCGCTCTCCCAGCCCGGCTCCAGGGGGGATTAGCAGGGCGTTAATAATTCCGCGGTGTCCCGGGGAGCCAGCAGCAGGGATGATGCAGGCCCGGGGACCCGTACCTCGTTCCCTGGGGTTGGTCCATCAATGCGGGGACCCCTGTGGGCTCCGGAGCGCCTTCGGACCCCGGGGCTCCCCAAAAATCACAGCCCCCCCCCAGCCCCGAACCCCGCGCTGGGGACACGTGGAGGGAGCGGCTGCGCCCGCGGGGCGGGGCTATGCAAATGAGGGGCGTGTTCACACGGGTATGAAAGTGAGTGACGTCATGGAGGCGTGGTTATGCAAATCAACATATGTGTATGGAGAAAGAGGGCGTGGCTCGCTGAGTGGGCGGGGCCTCGGGGCCGGCCCCGCCCCGCGCTCC
>WEIU01011045.1:34616-56296 GCA_013389925.1 Aegithalos caudatus | reverse complement strand
GCCATTGGCTGAGACGCGCCGGCCGCGAGCAGCGCTGCGCGCTCGCGCCGCCTCACGGGCTGATGGCGGCGGTCCCCTGCTTATTTATAATAAAACTGGTTTATAATAAAACTATACCGCGTAGTTTAGAGAAGACGGAGGTGAGATCTCACTAGTGCGTATATAAATATCTCCAAAATACGCTGGTGCCGGGCTCCGTTCAGTTGTGTCAGTGACAGGTTGGCACTCTGGAGGGTATGGGGTCATACGTATGACCCCATGACCGTAAAATAAAACACAAGTTCCAACTCAACGTGAGGGAAAAACATCTTTCCATGAGGATGGAAGAGCATTGGAACTGCTGCCCGGAGTCATCCCAACACCTGGACACATTCCTGTGTCACCTGCTCGAACCTTGGTTGGGCTGCATGGTCTCCAGCCCAGTTCTGGGATTTATTTACAATAAAATACAGCCTTTCTTCTTCAAGATTCCAGAGAACAGCGGGTGGTTTCCAAGGAAAACCTACCCTCCACCCTCAACAATATTTAGAAACAATTAAACCCTGAAGACACTAAGACTAAACACTAAGAATTAACAGAAAACTCACACAGTATCTGGAAACAAGAAAACCAAATGCTACAGACCAAGAATTAGAAGAACAGAAGTTTGAACCTGATTTACAACTAAATTAAGAAACAAAACCTCTAAACAGGTGCCTCCTGGAGCTCTACAAATTAAACTTCTGGTGTAACACTACGTGATTAAAAAGTCAATAAATAATTAAACACTAATGACAGAACTAATTTACAATTTACTTCCTATCCTTATTAAAACAATTATTTAAAATCTCATTCTCAACAACACTGCAGTTTCACAAACGCTTCCTATTTGTGTTTTCCATTTGCTTCATCCACTTTCCCTTGCAAAAGCTTCAATTCTGCAAAGTTACCACAAATGCCATGGGAATTGTCCAGCAGACACCTGGAGCAAAGCCAAAGGTGTTATTCTTGTGAATATTCCCATATTTCTTACAAATTCAACTGAAGATTTCCCCAAAGTTATGCTAAGTCTTATTCCCAATTTATTAATTCTCCCGGAGGAGGATCTCAGCTTCTAAGACAATCTTTAAAATGTTTATAAAACTCCCAATCCAGGAGTTAATTTTAGCAGCTGGTTCTACAGAGCTCTTGAAGACCTGTGATGTTCCAGATTAAAAGAATCAACTACAAGAATCATTGGTCAGCTAAAAAAAATTTTTTTTAAAGGCTGTGAAATCACAAGATGAAATGAAAAAAGTGAACTTTACATAATTTGGAATAAAACAACTTAATTCAGAAGTCAGGGGAATCACTATTTGATTTCCAGTCCTTACATTTCACACTTTTCCTTTTAAGACACAGAGGTTATTAAAAATATATATTTAATGACTCAACTCAGAAGGTTCCTAAAAGATGCTATAAAAATAGAAATCTCTGTAATACAGAGAAATTCTAAATCCAAGGCTGTTTTGAATATTATCAGGTAATTTATCCAAGAAATGCAAACCTTGGGTGAGCTCTTTTAAGTTGACTGGGAAGTAATATATAAATATATTAAGTAATGTATAAAAATAGAAATATATTAAATATGCTGAGGGAATGGGGGGCTGAATGGAGCTGATATTATCCAGTAGGGAATTCCACTGTTCAGGCCACTGGCCAACACTACAGGAACGACCTGCTGCAAACATGGGATGGCTAAAGAGCTGAAATGAGCCTTGGTAAAAATCTAAACTTTTAAAAAATGACATTTTTGAATGGCTTTAATTGCTGCATTATTCATTTTTTTTTTTTAATAGCATTCACTGATGATGTTTATTGGAGCCCACAACTCCACATTTCCAAGGGCATGGGAGATTTTGAAGGAGATGTAAACAAAGACCACAAGTCATGCCAAACTTTTAATGCCCAACAAGTCACTGAGGATATAAACCAGACTAAAATACCTTCAGGTTGGAGGTGGGGGAAAGAGGAGAGCTCGGGAGTCAGAACACTTGGAGTATCCACAGCCCTCCAAAATACTTGGCTCCCTCCAAATACCCTGCTGCCATTAGAGATTATTCACATCCTCTTTATTTTTAATCAGAGTACAAAGGAAATCTCTGTGAAACGTGGATCCATCTATCCCAAAATATCCATTATTTAGTCAGCCCTGAGCTACCCAAATGTGGGAACACCGGGGTTTGGTTTTTTTTTTCCGAGGGCGTGAATACGGAACCAGAGAAAAATTTTATTTCCAGCCCGATCTAATGATTCCTCAATCAAATGACAGCACTTGTGTGGTTCTTTCAGGAGCTGGAGCAATGAACTATTTGCATAAACACACTGAAGTGCTGCTGGAATAAATAAATAAATGCGCAGGATCCAGATTGCCAAGGCGAGGGAACGCCTCGGCACCGCACTGCGCCAAGCCGGGATGGGAGTCAGCAACTTCTCCCTTCTCCAACAAATTCCACTTCCACCTGGGATTTCTCTGCGTGGAGCAGCAGCACTGCCTCTTTTCCTGCTGCTGTGGGGGATTAACCCTGAAGCAGCAAAATTCCAACACAGCCAAGTCCTTTATGGCCTCTCCCTGCTCTCACATCACTTCTGGTCCTGGATTCCTGACGTTACTTAGGGATAATGAGGCAAAACCCCCCAGAAGGCAAGGGCACTTTAACAAGGAGCATTAGTGGTTGCATTAAGAGCAGGCTTGGGTATGGATCCACTCCTTCCAGCACAGCCTCCATCAGCATCCTCCTCATGAAACACAAACTCTGGGTTTCATCTTCCCCTGCCTGGATTCCGGGGCTGAAGAAAATTCCTCTCCCCTATGGAAAGCTGCTCTTGTTGGCCTCGGCAGAAGAGCCCAGGGATGGATTTCATTAATAGAAAGGGAAAGGGCCGTCAGCAATCTCCAGCAATCCACCTTGACTCCATCCATGGGAAGGAGGCCAGTTCCTCACTCCCCTAAATTACTTGGCACAGCCCCACTCCTTGCCCCTTTTCCCTCCAAAGCAATTTCCCTGCCCCTCACCCTCCTCCTGTTTTATAATAGAGATTAGGTAAGAATCTGGTGCAGCGACAGCAGCTTCTGCCTTGGGAGGAGGCATGGCCAGGAGAACCTCCTGAGATCCCCTCTAACCTTGTTTTCCAGCAGAATGGGATGGCCTTTGTGGGACCTGGAAGTCCTTGAAGCCACCAGAGGAATAGGGATGTATTTCTGTTTCATAAGAGAAGAGGATTGTGCTGTTTGGGATAGATCCTGGCACAGAGGATTCGGTGAATTTTCAGGTTTTATTCAAACAGACTGGCTGGACGGGCGTGCTGTAATCCTTGGAATTTCAAGTAATAAATTAGTCTGGTCTAATTTGACAGTTCTTCTGGAGGAAGCGAGGTGCCACCTATCCTAAAACACATTGATCTGACACTGTTATGTAAAGGCTGCTATAATTAAAGAGTGTGAAGGCTCGGTTGTCACTTCCTCTTGGTTGGAAGCACCTCCAGTGAGAGGTAACTGGGCTACATTTGTAGGTACCCTCTATATTTAACGAGCTGTGAAATGCCTCTTTCCCACTGGCACTGGAGATCTGCAGAAAGCCGAGCTGCAGGGAAGCCAGAGCCTTCCAGAGGGTTGTTCATGGGGAAGGGTGGATGATCCCCAGCTCCTGGGACAGGCACGGATGTGCTCCAAGGGTTTCACATCTCCAGCCAGCTCCAACTGGGGCTTCCACAGGACTGAATGAATAAATCCCAAATCACCTCAGGAACCGTGCAAGAACAGCCCTGTGTGAGCTTCCCTCTGGAAGCTGTGGAGCTTGGAGTGAAGGATCTACACAGATCCACAGGGATATCCCTGGACACAGCACAGAGATCTCCCTCCAGCAGCTCCCAGTGCCCACCAGGCTGCTGAGAAAGTCCAAAATACTGAGTCACACCCCAGGCACACCCCAAAGAGCCAGAGAGGATTTGTGGCTGGAATTGTGTCAGATTTCCTTGCTGGAAGGGAGATGGGGGGTGTCTGTTTTTAGGGAAGATCCACATTTTTATCTGCTGTGCCAAAAACCATCTGGGCCAAAGGATTAAGCACTTGTTTTATTCCTTATTTTAAGCTCCTCTGCTTTCCTTATGAATGCTAATCAATCTCCTTAGCTGCCATAAGTGCTGATGCCGAGTTCCTGTGCAACACTTTAGCCTGCAACTGTTGGAATGATGAGAAATGCTCTCTAAAAGCCAATTACAAACTTTATGGGAAGCTGCTGCTATTTTACCCAAGCAGGGAAAGGCACCGGTGCATCCTGGAAACCCCATCAATACTGGAACACTCCCGCTGCAATCATCCCCCCGGGACTGGGAACAGCAAAGCTGCAGGGAGAAGGAGCACTGGAAGTGTGCTGGGAATGCCAGGACATCCCATTACTGAAGATCCAACCTCTACAGAGCAATGAACAGAAAGATTTTCCAGTCTCAGAATAGACAAACAGCCCAGAAAGCTCCTGGTCGGTGTTAATTTCCCAGATGCATTTAAATATTTGCAGTTTGATCAGTGAGCACTCATGAAAAGGTTGCTTGAAATGTATTTTTTGATGAATTATGATTAGCATGTAATAGTCCTTTAGAGAAAACAAAGCCTTGAGTGAGCAAAAAGACAACCCTGCAAGCTAAAGCGAAATTCCAGCTTCTGCAAAATACAGGATCTCGTGGAGATTTTTTTTTTGTTTAGCTAAACTAGTGAAACTACACATTTTATTTTGTTTTTAGGTTCAAGGAGTAGGGCAAAGGGTGTCTTTAGAAGAGTCAGGCACAGAGCTTTTACATCCCAGTGCTAAGAAGACTTTGCTGTTCTTGTTAAGAGGTTAAAAGAATAAATAAATAAATAGATAAATAAATAAATAAAAACTAGGCAGACACAGCTCAACTTCACCTCCAGTTGGCTGCTTCCCCTTGGGATTTTACAAGGATGCTTTGATGAGGCTGCTGATTTTATTGCCTTTCCCTCTGCTTTATAATCCAATTACCATAGGCTGCAACACAGCACTTGGAATTTCATGGCAGGAAAACTCCTCAGCTCCCTGCAGTAGATTTCCATGACTCCTGTCCAAGTGGAGAAACTGATCCAGAAACAACAGATCAATGAAGGAAGAACCACTTGTCCAACCTGATTTCTTGGAATATTTAGCCAGAGTACTTGGGGAGCCGAGTTGAGAAGAACAATTATTCATGGCTTTAGCTCTGCATATTTAAGTGAGTGGTGTTCCTTCCTGTAAAGGATCTGGGAGACCTCTCCTTATGTACCTGATGAAAGGATGACTCTGTGATGTTCTCACCATCCAGGAGCAGAACACACAATCTGTGGAAAAATCCTGAAAATGATGAGTCCTCATCTTCCTGACAGGACTGCCCTGGAACACGTGAAAACCCCATTTCTGTATTTCTGATGTTTCTCCACTGGACAGGTTCATTCCCTGCCACTGGCAAGTCCTGAAGGAAGCATTTCCAGGGGCAGGACTCAGGGTTTTCCAGAGAGGTGGGATGGCTCAAAACAAACACCCAGATGGCAAAAAATCCCCCCTGTTCCTCCCTCTGCTATCCCTGCAGGGACACCTCGAGCATGGCCAGGGACAGCAGTGACTGGGGACAGGACAAGGATTCAGGGATACCCTGGCACTGCCAGCCTCCCACAGAGCCAGAGGGGATCTGGGATGCACATCCCCGTTCTGCCCAGCTGACAAACACCTGCAATTCTCACTTCATCCAAACACCCCACTGCCAGCAGCTCTCTGTGAGTCCTTTCACAAACCCGAGGTGGTTAGGAAGGACTGAAATACTTCTGCTTTTGCCTTACAAAGGGGAAAAAAACATAATTCCAAAACTCCCTGCAGGAGCAGAGCCCATGCTTGTGTTACAGACTGAAAAGCCACGTGTAGTTCACAGAATCCCCAAATCCCAGAATGGTTTGGTTGGAAGGGACCTTAAATCTCATCCCATTCCACCCCTGCCATGGGCATGGACACTTTCCACAGACCAGGTTGCTCCAAGCCCCAGACACTTGATTAAATCAGGTAATTTCTGCTGCTCTGAACACTTAAAAAATGCTAATATTTTTCCCTCTGACTGTTCTGTGCAGGTTCAGACCTGCATTTTCCCTGATGTCTCAAACCCTGAATTAAAAAAAGAACAGAATCATTAGTTTATTCCAGTCTTTTACAGCATGCCTACAGAGATTACTTCAAAACCCCCAAACTCTAACTAAACTGAAAGTTCTGTCCTAGATCTAAAACTGCCTACGACAGGAAGCAAAAATTAGGAATAAATAGGAAAGCATTATTATTCAGTGCCTAATATTTTCTGTGCCCCCCCTACAGAAGTTGGGGGACTTTTATTTCCATTATATTTCAAGTGAGAATTGGAGTTCACTTAAGAGCAAAATATGGAAAAATTCAGCCTGAGCAGCTCAGCCTGACAGAGTTACAAGCATAAAACAGAATATTCTAATTGGGAGTGTGGAGAATAATAACTAATGGCAGCTCTGCCATCCCTGCCTATAATCATGAGGAGCAATAGAGGAGCAGATCAGAACCTCATGTTCTCAGCATTTAATTCAGTGTCCAGATGAGGGAGCACGGAATTAAAAGGTGATAGAACTCAAAATTCATAAAAGGATGTATTTATCCCAAATGGAGAAAAAAGCCCAGGCTCTGTGAAAATGCTGAATTTGGGAGCTTATCCTTAAAAACATGAATTGGAATATTACACCTGCTGTAGCTCTACATGTTGTGCTTAGCAAAATTTTGGGATAAAGGTAAAGCTTTGACTTCAGCCTTGATCCCTTGGCAGGAACAGGTTTAGGAAGGGACCTAAAGTTGACTTTTTTTCCTAGATGTGTTTTTGCTGCATTTTATTCTCCAAAAAGCTCTGCTGTGATGGGCAGAGTAACAGCTTAAACACACAAGACTTCACTGAATTCTGGTAGTTATTACTTTGTCTAACACCCTGTGCAGCCAAAGGAAACCCAAACTTTTTTGGGCTAGGCCAGAAACTCAGAAGCAGAATTTCCAGATATGTTGATGCAGTGATGAAAAATTGGGCTTGTTCCAGTTCAGGCTAGAAATAAAATGGCTCACCATTGCAATTAAACATTATATTAATGTGAAAGACATAAAATGTCTTAGTAGGGAATATTGCTGCCACCTCTTGGTTCGGCAGGATGAAAATAGCAGGGAAAGATGAACCAGAGAGCTGCAGGTGGAGCTTTCCTGGATGTTTTCTCCAGTCAGAAATTTGGCTCTTGGAAACCTGTGGGTTTGGGAGTGGGATATTCTGAAATCAGTCCTGTTGATCTTGAGTGAAGGAAAATTGGCTGGGCATGGAGGGAATCTGGAGGGGAAGAAAAGCCATAATTTGAATTTTACTGTTCAAATTCTCCTTGGAGCTGCATCAATGGACACAACAAAGGTTACTGAAGGTCCAATTCCCAACACCTGGAAATCCACCCAGGCACCACCAGTGTCCCTTTTCCCCCCATCCATGTCCCACTGTGACTGGTTTTACCTGGCCATCAGGGACAGGGATGTGGACAGGCTCCAAGGCTCCTCATGGCCTGGCAGAGTCAGGAATATCCCACCCAAAACCTTCCCTGTCTCGCACCCAGCAAAGCCCTCTGGCCTTTTCTCACTCACTCCAGACTGAATTCCTTGGGAAACTGTTCCAGTGGAAGATTTGGAGCCTTTGGCTCTGCTCCTGTCCACCAGCTGCTGTCAGAGTTTGTGTATCACAGGTGACAGGGGAGGGACCCCCATCCCACCCCTCTCTGCTTTTTAAGGATCCAGAACCTCTCCCCAAGAGCAGCTGAGCTCCTTCTGCATCCCTGGATCCCATCCCAGCCAGGGGATGCAGCCTGGATCCAGGTGGGATGCAAGGAGGAAGGGCAGCACAGGGAAGTCCCAGGGAAGGCTGCACCCCAAACCACACCCAGCAATCCCTGAAAACTCACACAGTCCCTGAACTTCCACAGCCACACCGGGATGTGCTGCAACACAAGGAAGTGGGGGAATTCCACTGCTACAAATCCATGCACAGCCCTGCTCCTGCCTGGTGGGAAGGTGTGGAAGGGCCAAATGCTCCTCCTGAGAGGTGAGGTGAGCCCCACAAAGGCTGGCTGGTCCTTCAGGCTGGGCTCACACACGAGGATTTAACCCCAGCTCGGCACAGCAGCTTCACAGACTTAGTCACAGGGGGAAAAAATAAAAATAAAGGAGATTTTATTAAATGTCTTCAATAGTTTTCATAGTAGCAGGAAGCAGGCATTAAGGATTTAACAGGTTCTTTTGTCCCTGGACTCATTCGTGCCCACACACTTGCGTGCCCGCTCTCCCCACGGAATTGGAGAGCCCTGAATTCCTCCTCACTCAGATAATTTGGGTTTGTTCATCTCCTGCAGGGCCCACCTAAACCTTGGGGGTGCTGAGTGGGTGGGAAGGGCAGAGGTGACAAAGGCAGGGGCTGAGTTATGCTCAGAACTGGGAATATCCAGCTCTAAAGGTGGAGCTTGACAGGGCTGAGGCATCCAGGAAAACATTTTCTTAAAATACCAAATGTCTCTAATCGAAAGCAGACTCTTAAATGCCTTTATCTGAAACGAGCAGGTATGAAGGGGTAATGAGAACCTTCCTTCTGCTGCAGACAATTCCTTCTCTCCCTGCTGGGCACTGACAGACAATAGCTCCAAAATTCCTTCCCAACATCCATAATGCAGATTAAATTCCAGCTTTAGGAATTAGAGGAGCCATTTCCAGACAAAGCTGTTGTGTTGCAAGACTCCCAGGCATAGTTTGCCCACCACAAAAAACCCAGCAAATAACCCCAAAGCATTGTCTGATTCCAGAATCCTCCTCACAGGTAATTGACAGGAATTTCCAGTGTGGCCAATCAATTCATAAATCCCAAAAATCCATTTAATGAATGGAATAAGCACGTTGTGGCCATTTGTGGCACGGGAATGTTTCACACCCAGTGTCATTTTCTTATTTCAAATGAGCTGGTTGGAGTCCAACACCTGAAAAGAAGTGCCAATTAATGGAGGTGCATTAATTAGCAGCTCTGGAGACCTGGACTCTGATTTCCAGCACTCCTGGACAGACACGTGGGCAGGACAAACAGGCTGGATTTGGGCCAGTAACCCAAAAAATGAACCCAAAAAACAGCAAGCTGTGGTCTGGGTGAGAACATGAAATGTTCACCAACTTCTGCTCTTACAAAGCACCACAAATCACACAAAACCAACTCCCAGAAGGAGGGAATGGCACCACACAAAGTGGGAAAACCACTCCTGGGCTCCCCTGTGTCCTGCACTGAGCCATCCCAGGGAGGAAAGGATTCCAAGGATCCCTTCAAACAGGAGCACCTCAGGGGTTGGGTTAAGGAGAGGAAAAGCAGCTCCCACATCAGTGTTTGGGGCAGAGGGAAATCCCCCCTGAACTCCAGCTCCAGTTCTGCACTGAGTTTTGGAGATGTGATAGAAAGGGAATTATCAAATACAGGTGGCATTCTTACAGCTACAGTTCCACCTCACTGAGCATTCCCAGAAAACCTGGGGGCTCCCCATCCTTGGAAGTGTCCAAGGCCAGGCTGGATGGGGCTTGGAGCAGCCCCAGCCCATGGCAGGGGTGGGATGGGATGAGTGGGATGGGATGAGTGGGATGGGCTGGGATGAGTGGGATGGGNTGGGATGGGATCAGTGGGATGGGATCAGTGGGATGGGATGGGAACAGTGGGATGGGATCAGTGGGATGGGATGGGATGGGATCAGTGGGATGGGATCCATGGGATGGGATCAGTGGGATGGGATGGGATGAGTGGGATGGGATGGGCTGTAAGGTCCTTTCCAACCCAAAGTGTTCTGGGATTCTGGATTCTCAGGCACTGGGATTGCTGGGGTGTCTGTGCAGGGCAGGAGGCAGATCAGGGATCCTGTGGGTCCCTTCCCTCTCTGGATATTCTGGGATTCCCTGCCTGCCTCTCCTCCAGCAGCTCTCCTGCACCATTCCCTGCTGGCTCTGCACAGGCCAGGGCTCAGGATCTCAACCAGAAATGGTTGGACAGGACAATCCCAGAGCTCTTTCCCAAACTCCTGTGATTCCATGGAGCAGCCAGCGAGGCATTACCAGGACTCCCTTCCTCTGCAGCTCCAGTTGGAATGACTCAGAGCACAAAGCTCATATTTATCCACCAGTGATGTGCAAAATCTGCACAGGATGAGAAAGTCTTTCAGCTTTAGCACGAGGGTAACACTGAATGCTTTCCTCAACATTTCCATTTCTGGAGACAGAGGAACAGCAGAAATCCATCAGTCCCAGCTTTAATTTGGAAGCTTCTCCAGCACAACTGGGGAAAACAAAATTCTCTTTGATTTCAATAAAATCACAGCTATAAAACACTTAAAAATGAATATACACAGTGAGAAAGTGGCTCCAAACCAGCTGGTTTGGGAACAACTGAGGTCAGCTTTTACTCCTGAGAGTTGGAACATGGCCAGAGATGGGAAAGGAGCTGGGCAGGGGCTGGAGAATTCCTGAGGAGGCTGGGAAGGGAATGAGAAATTCCTAAGGAGCTGGGGAGGGGCTGGAGAATTCCTGAGGGAGCTGGGAAGGGGCTGGAGAATTCCTGAGGGAGCTGGGCAGGGGCTCAGGCTGGAGAAAAGGAGGATGCCGAGGGATCTTTTCCCTCTCTGGAATTCCCTGCCAGGAGGGCACAGCCGGGGGGGATTTGGGCTCTGCTCCCAGGGAACAGGGACAGGAGGAGAGGGAATGGCCTCAGGCTGGGCCAGGGGAGCTCAGGGTGGATTTGGGGACAATTCCTTCATGGAAAAGGTGCCCAGGTGGAATCCCCATCCCTGCAGGGATTTAAAATCCATGTGGATGTGGCACTTGGGGACTTGTTGGCCTTGGCAGTGCTGAGGGAATGGTTGGACTCAATGGCCCCAGAGAACTTTTCCAGCCCTAATGATTCCATGATAACATTCACCTCCTGAACTCCTGGAGTGCTCACAGCCTCCCAGGTCACACCTGCACGAGATCCTTTCCTCCCAGTGCCTCCCACAGCCCCAGTGTCCCCACTCCAGAGCCCCAAACTGGAGCTCCAGCACAGCACTGATGGCTCTGCCTTCATGAAACACCTAAAAATATCCTGCCTTTCCCACCTGGGAATTCTGCCTGGCACTGCCACTTGTCCTCCCTCACTAATTGCTGCTGGAAAAGTCCAAATTCTGCAGCACAGCTCTGCAGAGCAGAAGGTTGGGTATCCCAGGAGAGAGATGCTCCAAGACATCTTCTCCCTTTCCTGGGAGGATTCCCACTGTCCCACCAGAGCTGGATTAACCAGGGAAACGTCTCCATTTGAAGGATTTCTTTCCCCGAACCTGTGGATCAGTTAATGAGGGCTGAACCCCTGGATTTCTCATGCTAAGTGCCCTTGGGCTGCTATTTTCCATGTGGGTTTCCATGGCAATCGGCAGAACCCGGAATAAATTTGTTTTGTCATAATTGCTGCACAATTCTGGGCAAAGGGAATAAATAAATATTCTCTTGCTATTTCTCCCAGCTCATCCCAGGAGCTGGAGCTTTCCTGAAGCTCCTGATTTAGTGAACAAACCCCAAAATCCCCAAATCTGATGAATTTCAGCAGTTCTGATGATTTAGGATAACCAAACCTGAGCACTGCCAGCGTGTGGGAGTGGTTATTAGTGTCTCCATGACTCAGAATTATTCCATCTTTAGAGCTTTTCCCAGATTTTCCCCGTGCTCCACGACGTGGGGGTAGAGAGCAGAGATTTGACATCAGCAGAACATTTTTAGGGCTCTGAGAAGAAAAAGCAAAGGCTGAGCCAGCTCTGAGATTCCCCCCAGCATTCCCAGTTCTACCAGTCCAGGATAAGGGAGACCAGCCCTTACCCACATTCCTGAGAGATTTGGGCTGCTTAGAAATCATCAATTCAATTTTTATATTTAATAATTAATCTATAAAGTCATCACAGAGAAGACCTTGGGAGACTTTTTCCTCTGCTGGTTTCCATGTGGAAGTCTCCAAGCAAACTTGGATTTAAATGAAATGGAATATAGAAAGATAATATATGTCCTATAAATAAAAGAAAGATAATATATATTTCATAAATAATATGAAATAGAATAGAATAGAAAATTTTAAGTATAAAATATAATGTTATGGAGTAGATAGGGCAAATCTGGCTGCTTTTGCCAGTTCTTTTTTTTTTTTTTAAGTTTAATCTGGAAGAAATTCCACAATTTTAGAGTTAAAAAGCCCCAATTTTTAATTTACATCACCCCAAATCTCAGCAGTGCCACCATGCACCTCACCACAATAAATGGGGATTTATATTTATTTGTGGGCTCACAACATGGGATTTTCTTCCTTGAAAAAAAAAAAAAAAAAGTGCTGGAATTCCCATCCTCTACTCTCAGGACAAAATATTTCTATGAAACTTTATCATAAACCACCAGCTCTGTGAGGAGATGAGGGAAATCAAGGAGCATTTTGTGTCAATCACAATAAAACAATGGCAGTTTGTGGGGTAAAAAGAAGAACAAAAAAGAGAATCATGGAATCAGAAAATCATGGAAGGGAGATTAAAGCCCTTACAGACATCCAGCACTGCAAATTATTCCCCCAAAACCAGCAGGAGCAATAGTGTAAAAAAAGTCACTTTGTAGTATTTGTACCCAGCTCTGTGCTCAGGACTTTGAAAAACGTAAAAATATAATTAGAAAAAATATAATATTTTTTATTAAAAAAAAAAAAAATTAAATTATGAGGACTTAAAAGTCGTGAGGATTCGATGCTGAACGCTGGGATGTTCCAGGCAGCCTCAATCGAACATCCCCATCCTGTGGCTTGGACCAGAACTGCAGAGTTTCATCCCGGAATCTGCTCCTGCTGCCACACACCGGGCACGGAACCTCTCTGTTTAACTGCTCTCCTGCCCGTAATTCTCTCGGAAAAGGATTTTCCTACGGATCTGAGCTTGTAAAGAAATGGGAATTGTGTATTTGACAGCCAGGAAACGCCTTTTAGGAAATCAAGGGGATCTTTGTGCTAACACTGCCCAAGAAGCTGAGAGCAGAATCCCACAAATACCTCCCAAAACCTGGGCTTTGCCAGCTTCGTCCTGCCTGAAGGAAAAGTCAGGAATAAGGAAGAACCTTGTGAAAAAGTGGCTTTTAAAGGTAATTAGTGACTTTCTGTGGAAGTGAATACACGTCCCAGAGGTCTGTTCCTGTTTTTTCCAGGCTCAGGGATTTCATTCCCATGAAATTCAGTGTTTGTTCTTACAAAATGCCTCAGTTGATGGCACGAGGGTGGAAGGACTCACCAAGAAGAGCCAGACAGCAGCAACACACACAGACTGCAGGAATCTGCTGCTGACAGCACCCAGCCCCATCTCTGAGAGAGAGCAACAACTCCCAAACCCAGCATTCCTGGAGCCTAAACCAGAGTCTGATGGTTTGGACAACAGCTCAAGGGTTTGTGTTGGATCCTGCCTTAAATCCCAGTGGCTGAGGGGGGAAAAACAAGCACCAAACCACCAGGGGCAGGATCCAAACCAGGGCAGGATCCAAACCAGAGGCAGGATCCAAACTGGGGCAGGATCCAAACCACAACTGGGATCCAAACCAGAACTGGGATCCAAACCAGGGCAGGATCCAAATCAGAATCAGGATCCAAATCAGAATCAGGATCCAAATCAGAATCAGGATCCAAACCAGAATCAGGATCCACACCAGGGCAGGATCCACACCAGGGCAGGATCCAAACCAGGGGCAGGATCCAAACCAGGAGCATCCCCCCATGGTTGTGCTCCCCCAGCCCAAATGGTCCCAGCTCCCATTCCAGGGAAGATACAGGATTTATTTTGGTGCAAACTTTCCATTTTGGAAGTTTATTATTACTTCTGGATACCTGCTGGAAACACAGGGACCTTTGTGTCTGCTCTCCTGGATGTGGGGAGGATTGCTGGATAGGGCTGGAGGGACAGGACCCAGGGAATGGCTCCCAGTGCCAGAGGGCAGGGATGGGTGGGAGATTGGGAATTGGGAATTCCTGGCTGGGCTGGGATTCCCAGAGCAGCTGGGGCTGCCCCTGGATCCCTGGCAGTGCCAGGGCCAGGCTGGACAGGGCTTGGAGCAGCCTGGGACAGTGGGAGCTGTCCATGACCATGACAGAGGTGGATTGGGATGGGATTTAACCCTTCCAACCCAACCCATTCCAGGATTCTGGGATGAGCACGGCAAACTGGAAATGTGTCAGATGCTCAGGGCAGCCTCTAAGCCCAGCTTAAACCCCTCCAGCTCAAACCAAGCCACAGCTGCTACCATGGAAGCCAGGGAGGCAGATCCCTTGGGATCCCTTGGGATCTGCTGTGTCAGGAGTGCTGGCATCTGTGCTGAACACACGGACACCTCCCTGCAGGCTTCTCCCTCCAGATGCTCCCAGAGTTCCAATAATGCTCCCAAATTTGGGGGTTTTCTCTCTGCACAGTATTTTGTTTCCATAGGAATAGTGCAAGCTCATCCCAGCCCGAAATGTTGCCTTTTAGGTACAAGCCAAGAAGGGATTTTCTAGGAACAAAGGGTGGGACCCCCTCCAGAGCAGCAACACGTGGGTGGACACAGCAGGGGCAGTCCTGGCAGGGGATCCTGGGCAGCCAGGAACCATCAGCACACTGCACTCTGATTTGGGGCTCTGTTAAAATACAAGAAATAGTGTTCTAAGAATAGAACTGAATAGGAGAAGAAAAAAAAAAAAAATCCAGGGATTTTATTAAAAGACATTGTACCAAGGAAGGGTTCTAATAATAGACCTGAATGGGAGAAAGGCAGGGCTTGGAGCTGCTGTGCAGAGCAAAGTTACCCCTCTCCAAGGCAGACTTAGCTGAAATTCCCCAAACCCCAGGGAACTGACGCTGTAAATCCAGGCAGAGCATCCTCCCCGGCTCGTTAGCTGCTCATTAGCATATTTTCATTATCATATGGCCAGGGCCTGAACTGAAGTCCTGTGGTATTTGCCAAACTGAGCTGCATGTGGCACTGAGTCACCATCCCGGACTGGCTGGGAATGGAAAGGACCTTGAAGCTCATCCCAATCCACCCCAGCGTCACCTTCCACTAGAACAGAAATAATTGTGCTCAAAAAAATGACACAAACCGGGGGAAACTGCACAGATTCCTCATGAAAGCACACATGAGATCAGTTAAATATAGCCCAGGCAGGCTCCTCGCACAAAGACAATAAAATATCCCCGCTGCCTCTCTTTAGCATCTTTCTGCCTGCTGCATCCGTGGCAAAATCCAAGCGGTTTTTCCAGGACTGGGTTTAAATTCCCACGATTCCCCCCCTCCCCCCTGTCCCCCTCCCTCTCCTCATCCCACCCCCCTCCCCCCCTGCCTCCGCCGCTCCGCCCGCNCATCTCCTCACCCCCCCCCTCTCCCGCCGTGCCTACGCCGCTCCGCCCGCTCCTTTATTCTCATGGAAATCACACTTCCACCCTTCTCCCCACAACGTTCGGTATCCTTGGAGCACGCTGATTTTAGGTGCAAAGCTGTTCCATCTTCCCCTGCTCCAAACAACCGGTCCTCGTCGTTCCACATCCTCCCCAAAGCCATTCCCAAGCTCCTCGCTGTGGATGTTCCCTGTGCTGCAGTGGAGGAGCTCAGATCCCAGCCCAGCTGCTCCTCAGATATTCCTCATGGATAATTCCTAGGGCATCCCTCTTAAATCCCCCCTCAGCTTGCAGAAATATCAATATTACATCTACATCTTAGATAAAAATACACGGTGGGCAGCAGCATCCTTCACTTCCTTCAGGAATATCTTCCAATTCCTTTATTTCCCTACTCAGTTCCAAAGGTTTTGTGTTCCCCACAGCTCCAAAGGTTCTAAATCCATGGATATGGGCACACAAGAGCAGCCTGCACCTTCCCAAACACTCATTTATTCCCAGCCATCCTTCAAAAGCAGCTGAGGGATCTCCTCAGAGATCTCCAAAGGTTCTAAATCCATGGATATGGGCACACAAGAGCAGCCTGCACCTTCCCAAACACTCATTTATTCCCAGCCATCCTTCAAAAGCAGCTGAGGGATCTCTTCAGAGAGCTCCAAAGCAGAAGATGGAAACTCTCCCACTGGGGAAGGCTCTGGGAATAAATTTTGGAGCCCCTTTTCCAAACAGGGTCTTCAAGGAATGGGTCTGTCATGAGGGAAGGAAAGAAACATCCGGAGCTGCGAGTTCAGCCAAAGTTGAGAGATGATGTAAAAAGAAAGGTGGGGCCAAAAGGAGACATTTGAGTCAATGTAGGTTCTGTAGAAATTCAGGCATGATTCATTAGGCAAAAAAAAAAAGCCCTGAACCCCCTCTGTAGCTATTTCCAGGGAGGTACATCCATAATTTATGTGGAACAGGAGTGGGCTGCAATTTCCCCCACGCTGCTCCTGCATAAATTACACTGGCTTGTGATTCCCCAACTCCTGCCTGGAAGTGGTAACCTCTCATTTACCCTTCACAGAAAGCACAGAGGCATCTGTGAAAAAAGGAAGGGTTTGCAGGTGAAAGAGCCGGGAGTTAGATCTGGGGTGCCAGGAACTGGGAAAAGGGGAGAGGTGGTGGGGAATTCTCAGTTATTTATCAGCACAGGTTACAGAGACCCACAAATCCTCCTCAGTCAGCAGCACTGAGCATGGAGAGGACCCAGAGCATCGTGGAGAAGTTTAAAATATCAAGGGATTGATGGAGGGATGTGAGCTGCTCCCCCACTTGTGGATGGTTTGGAGCAGAAGAATCCCTGAAATAAATCCATCAAACGTTTCCCAGCCCTGGGAGAGTCCAAGCCAGGCTGGATGGGCTCTGGGACCAAGGAAATTTCCTTTGTCAAGATTTGGTCCCTGATACAACAAGGAGCACGTGCTGGAGCCAAGACAATCTCAGTGCCTTGCAGAAACCCTATAAACTACATCCCTGGGAAAATCCCTTGGAAAAAGGAGAGGGCAGAGGAGACACACAGTGAATATGGTGAGGGCACCATGTGGCAGGAGGCAGCAGCTGACTCCTGATGGCCTTCCTGCCCTCCCCTTGCTGCTGCTTTTTGTACCTCAAAATCCTCACCCAAACTCTGCAGGGACAAAGGGAAAGGAAAAGGGAAAAGGAAAGGGAAAAGGAAAAGGAGGAGGAAAAGGGAAAAAGGAAAAGGAGAAGGGAAAGGGAAAAAGGAAAAGGAGAAGGAAAAGGGAAAGGGAAAAAGGAAAAGGACCAAACCAGAAAGAGAAAGGAAAAAAAAAAAAAGGGTTGAAAACAGAGGATGTTGCTCCAGGACCAGTGTGTGGCTAGGACACATCCAATCACTCCCTAAAGGAAAAGGGAAAATTTTCCTTCCAGAACACCTAAGAAGGGGAGAATGAAGGGACAGAAGATGAGTCATGAAAGAGTCCCCCACTCTTTAGGGCCACTGTCCCCATTTTGTGCTCACAGACTCTGCACACAAACCAGAGACAGATTCCACCTCTCCTTTCTTGGTCTTTTTTCCCCCTCCTTTTCTCCTTCTTCTCCCTTTATTCCCTGCCCCTGGTTTCTGGCAGCTTTTGGGGAGCTCTGCATTTTTCCATCCCTCAGTCTGTTCCCATCACTTGGCTGCTGTGCCACCCTGTCCACTCTCCCTAGCTGGGAAGGGAATGTCCCAACACTGTCACTTCTAAGGGACAAACACAAGCTGTGACACACAGAATGGGGAGTAAAAGAGAGTAACAACATTCCCAGGAAAAACAGAAACAAACAACAAAAAAATCCCACATGCCGTCCTTATCCAGATTTAACTAGTTACTATAGCAAAAATTTGGGATTTCCCCTCTTCCCACTCTTTTTGTCTGGTACAAAAGTGGGTAATGAGGCAGCTGCTGAAATTCAGCACAGAGCAATGAGAGGCACTGGTGAAAAGGAGACAGCCAAGGCAAGGCCAGAGGGAGCTTTTGGAGAAGGAAATGCAAGTGGAGATGGAAGAGGAGCAGGGCCATGAGCTGCAGGAGAGGAAACAGCCTCAGGTTGTGCTGGGGGAGGTTTAGGTCCAACACTGGGATCGGTTCTTTCATGGAAAGGGCTGCAAAGCCCTGGAATGGGCTGCCCAGGGAGGTCCCCACCCCTGGAGATGCTCAGGAAATGTGTGCAGGTGGCACTTGGGGACACGGTGACCACGGTGCTGGTGCTGCTTGATGCTGGGCTCGATGATCTCAAAGGTCTTTTCCAACCTTAACGATTCCATGACTGATTCCACAAGGATCCCTCCCACCCAGCCCGCTCCCCACGCTCTCACCCTGCCTCTGGCTCTCCCATCTCCTCTTCCCACCTTCCTGGGGTGTTTTAACCCCAGCTGGTTCCTCATTCCTGTGCATCTCCCACACAACCTGCTCCTCCAATCCCATTTGGAATTCCTGGATTCCCTCTCCTCCCAGAAATGTGGAGATGATGTCCCAGCCCAGCACCAGCAGCTCTCCCCTCCCCAGGTCACACATCTCCTTTACCCACAGCAGTTGTTGTCCCAAGGGATGGAGCTTTTCTCCCCAATCCTGAGCTGTGGGGAGCAGGGAGAGGGAGGAGAAGCTGCTCCTGCTGGCCCAGAGGCTCGAAGGAAAGCAGCAGGAGGATATTTCATCCCTAATTGCCAGCAGGCTCTGGGAGATGAATGCCTGGCTGGAGGTTCCATCATCCCGGGCCATTAACCTCCACTGGGCATTAAGGCCTAAGAAATGCCAAGTGCTGAGGGCATTTTTATCACTCTCTGATGAATAAAAGAGAGGAGGAAAAGAAAAAAAAAAAAAAACCCCACCAGGTTATGAAGTGTCTCCTAATGGGAAATCAGCTCCCATTGCTCAGGAGAGATCACCCAAGGAATGAACGCCCCAACTTATTCCCATTACAAAAATTCCACTTTTGAACTTTGAAATACAGAGGGAATTTGGCATAAAAGGCTCCAAAAAACACTTCAGAAAAATGGGAGTGAACATTTACATGTCAAGAGTTGTACCCAGGAAGGTCTCATCCAGGAGGAAATCCCCCAAGCCCCTGAGGCAGAAGTGGGGAATGTAACCCACCACAAGAACCTGGGCAAGCAAAATGCAGATCCAATCCAACAATGGAATTGGGTTGGAAAATCCTCCCAATCCTCATTTCTCTTTGGGAAGGACACATAACTCTGTTGTTGTCAAGATTTACTGGAGTCACAAGTGAGGAGCATAGATGGGATTTTCCTCCAGGACATGGTTGGGGTTCTCCTGCTTAAATCCAGGTACTGATGCTGCTTCAGGCCACCCAGCAAATCCCAGTAATTATCCCAATAAAAGAATCCTCCTGATTTCCAAAAGAGCGTTTTCTAAAGGTGTTTTTTTGCACAATTCCAGCCTGGAATTATTTTACTGCCTTGCCTGGCTCGGGATGTCTGATTTTTCCAGGGATATCAAACTGCATTAAGTGCAGTGACCTGAGGAGATGTGGAGACACGGGGGCAGCTCCCGCTGTCTGCACGGATAAAGGGAAAATGCTGCATTATTATTATTATGTAAGCTGGGAAATGAGTGCCTGGGGAAGCACTGAAACCTCCACCAGCACAGGGAATGACCACCACAAAGCACCAGCCACAGGAGAAACGGGATCCAAGGAAAACCAAGGGGAGCTTATGGCTCATTCCTGGCAGGAAAAGGTGTCACAGCCCAGAGCTGAGCGCTGCAAAGGGTCAGGGTCCAGGAGATTTCTACCTAAGGGTGTTCAGTCTCTTATCTGGGGCAAGAAAAGCTTTTCCCTGAAGTGTGATGCTCTCATGGAAGTGCCAGGGGAAGGGAATGCCAAGGGTTTGTTATTTGGTGGGAATGTGGTGGGTGTCACTCCCGGGGGGGGGTTTTCACCAGAACCTTTGTGTTTAACACAGAGCTCAGGGCTTGGAGTGGGGACACTCAGGGACACCTAGGGACATCCAGGGACAGCCAGGGACACTCAGGGACAGCCAGGGACACTCAGGGACACCCAGGGACACTCAGGGACACCCAGGGACACTCAGGGACATTCAGGGACATTCAGGGACACCCAGGGACAGACAGGGACCCCAGAAATGCTGGCACCAAAATTCCCCACAGCCCCGAGGGAGCAGCACCTCCCACAGAAGGGCTGAGGTGTGAGAGGTCCCAAAAAGCCCCGGGGTTTGTACCAGGGCAGAGAACGGGGCCAGGAGGGATCTCCAGCCTCCCTCCCTGTAGGAGTTTACTGGTTTTGCTTTAGGGAAGTTTCCCATTTTTATTAGAGGGAAAGGGGAAGGCAGCAAGGCCATGCTGTTCCCAATCCCATTTTATCTGGAGACCTCATTAGCAGCAGGCAAAATTTAAAACAACAGGGAATAAGACACGTTCTTATTCCCTCTCAAAATTGTCTCAGTTGTCAAATTATCCATCACCAAAATGTGTGTTTGGGATATTGGGAATTGGGAATTCCTGGCTGGGCTGGGATTCCCAGAGCAGCTGTGGCTGCCCCTGGATCCCTGGCAGTGCCCAAGGCCAGGCTGGATGGGGTTTGGGATGGTGGGAGGTGTCCCTGATGGGACTGGGTGAGCTTTAAAGTCCCTTCCAATCCAAACCAGTCTGGGATTCTGGGATTCTTTTTATTCCATTTGACTATCAGCCAAAACCTCTTTTAACAGCAGATCTTTTTAACATGGTGAGTGGCTCAAGAATTTCAGATTTTATTTCCCTGGAGCTTTGCTTGATTGTTTTTTAAAGCCAATTTGGAAAATTACTCACATCAGGCTTCCCCCCCTGACCCCGAAACAAACAGAAAGGAATCCAGGAGCTCTTTTTCCCAGCTCTGTGGGCCCTCCAAAACCTAAAGGCTTTAGGATAAAAAGCTATTTGTGTCTCTGGCACGTTCCTTTCAGAGCACCAGAACACATTTGAGCGTGGAGTCCCAAGTAATCATCACCTCACAAGCCATGGGATGCGTGCTGGTGTCCATAGAAACGGCGGCACAGCCCCGCATCTCCTCCCAGGGCCCCCCTGGGATGGCTCCAGGCACCTCCCAGCAGAAATCCGGGCACTGAGAGCCAAACTGGTGGCACTGGGAGGAGGTGGGAGGTGGGCACGGGGCTGCCCAGGGAGGTGCAGTCCTGGATTTAACTCAGGGAGGGTCAGGTCAGGTAGGAGTCCTGAATTCCAGGCTCCTCACTGCAGGAATGGGGACAGCGAGAGCATCGTGCATTCAGAACCTATACACCCATTTATCTATATTTATTTACTTATTTATTTGTATATTTATATTTTTATATACCCTTTATAGCTATTAATTTATTTATATCCTCTTAATATATTTATATATTTTAATATATTTACTTATTTTGCAAAGGTATTTTTAAATTCTTTCCTATTAAATATTGAAGGGGGGACAGCAAGAACATCATGCACCCCTGCCCTATATATATGTATATATATATTTATACCTATATGTATATTTATATTTACATGTTTGTAAAGGTATTTTTTCATTCTTATCTATTAAATATTGAAGGAGATAAAAAGCATTGTGTACTCATACCCCATGTATATTTTTTAATATATTTATACACTTTCATCTATTTACATGTTTTTAAAGG
>WEIU01011045.1:5117-27118 GCA_013389925.1 Aegithalos caudatus | reverse complement strand
GGATGGGATGGGATTTAATGTCCCTTCCATGGGAAGCAGCAGGCTCTGAGCCCACCCGGAGCCCATCCAGCCGAGCCCCAGCTGGGACAACCCCGAGCCCAGGGCCCTTCCCAAATCCATCAGCACCCACTGGCACCAACTTCCAGCCACGGAGAGAGCTCCCATTCCCAGGGCACGGAGGAAAACGAGCTAAAATCAGGAGATGATGCGTTGGAAGCTAAAATACGAGGAAGATTTGGAAGCGGGACCTGGATTTCCTGCTTCTCACTGCCGAGCTTCACCTACAGGCACATCACACCTCCCACTGGGATGAGCAAGAGCAGGAATGTGCCCGGGAATGTGCCCATCCCGGGCTGAGCTCACTGGCACCTGCACGCTCTGAGCACACCCAGCCGGCTCTGCCAGCATCCTCCTGCCTGGCTCCAGACACCAAATCCTTTAATTCCCGGGCTGAGAGGAGCAGCCCGGCTTCTCTCTCCAAGGTGAATGTGGGTCAGCAAGGCTGCAGCCTGAATCTGATTATTTTTACATTCATTTTCATCACGGAATTGGTCCTAGGAAGGCATTTCTGTGGAAATGTGGATCGTGGGGTGGCTGATTCCCCAGGGAGAGATTCTCTCCAGAGACCCGATGGATCAGGTTGGGATTCAGAAGGGAAAACGAGCCAGCCTTTCCCAATAATCTAGGATATGATTTGGCTTTTTAAAGGCTGACTTCTGGAAGAGACCCCAAATCAACCCCCTGGGGTCAGAAGCTCCAAAGGGCTGTAAAAAAACCAATGGAAACCAGTGACTGATGTGTAAATGAAATTTTTTGGGGCTCCTTGCAGGCGTTTTTGGGGTCCATGCAGAGTTTAGCAGGACTGAAGCCCAGGAATTCACCCTCATCTTCTGGGATAAGCCAGAATTCTGAGGCATTTTTGGGGTCCATGCAGAGTTTAGCAGCAGGGTTGGAGCCCAGGAATTCACCCTGATTTTTTGGGATGAGCCAGAATTCTGATGCACTTTTGGGGTCCATGCAGAGTTTAGCAGCAGGGTTGGAGCCCAGGAATTCATGCTGATTTTATGGAATGAGCCAGAATTCTCAGCCATGATCCCACAACTCAGCCTTTCCCTCTTTGGCCAGGGAATTCTCCTGGGGGTGTTTGTTACCAAACCTTACTCATTCCACGGACACCTCTCAGTGCAAGCAGGGGCAGTGCCTGGGAGTCCTTGGAAAAGATGCACAGATAAAAAAATAAGGGAAGAAAATCAACTTTCATCTCAGGCAATAATCCCTGAAGAGAGACCACAGCAGCCAGGGCCACCCCCCACCAAAGCCTCCAGCACAAAGAACACACAACAGCACTTGGAAGGTTTCAATAATCTGATTTTTACCATTATTTCTGGAGCCAGTTGGAGAGACAAAAGCGTGGGTGACATCAGGTGACAGAACACAACCCCTCAGAGCACCCTGGGGTGACAAATTGAACAGAAACAGCGGGCCCCAGCTCCCAAGGGAGGAAATGGATCTCAAAGGGATACTGAACACCCATGAAACAAACAGACCACGTGAAAATGCTCATTAGAAACTCGCCCAGGTTCCTATGTTAAGGGTTTGTATGAAAAAAGCAGGAGTTCTCCACCCTGAATTCCTGGTAGAAAACAGCAGGTAGAAACCTAAGGTGGAAATCTGGAGTGAGAGAAATCCTTTGGCAGCATGTTCAGTTACAATCAGGCCTTAAAAATAAATATGATCGTGTCTAGAAGTATGAAGAGAAACACCAACCCCCTCTAAATACACTGGTTTAATAATAATTAAATTATTTTACACTATCTACAAGTTGCATATCACGGAGTTAGAAGAGGTGACAGAAGGACAAATCCTGCTTTTATAAAAGTTCAGGCATGTGTGGAGCTGTGTAGAAAATCTCAGACAAATGAGTATATACATTATTTATACTTAACAATTAACATCAGCAAATCACATCTGGCTGGCTCAATTGAAGATTTCTCTTGGCCCAAAGCTCAGAATCCCAAAAAAAAACCACCCATTTAAATTTCCTAACCAACATGGAGAAGTCATAGCAACGAGAGCCAAGGTTTAATTCGACCCCAAACCAACTTGGGACGAGGCAAACTCTGACAAATAAAAGCTCCAAACAGTAAGAATTTGGAACAGCAGCATTGAAATAAATCCATTTCCTCAAAAGACACAAGGAACAAATCATCAAAATGCTTCAGTCATTGCCACGTGTGTCGTTTGTACTGAGCTACTTCCAGGGGAAGGATGGAGACAAATTAAAGTCATGTCCAAAGGAAAGACAAAATCCTCCTTCCAATTGCACACATTTAAATAAAAAGTGATTCAAAGAGCAGGTGCTGAACACTTCCTGCACGAGCAGGAGGCTGCAAATATAAGGTCAGGATAGAAAATAATTAAATAGAAGGGAAAATAAATGGAGGAGGTGCTGAGTGAAGGGTGGGAGCTGTCACTCAGCAGCCTGGGAGTTCCAATCTGGGATGAAATTTATACATCAGAAATGCTTATTTAGACATCTGGGAGCCTCCTGCATTTAACTGAGATGTTTTTATTAGTAATTAACTTCCATTATTTCCCCAGACCAAGGATTATCACTCACCAGAGGTGGTTAAAAGCAGGATTAATGTGACCATGCTCCACTGAGGAGGTAAATAGGAGGATGAAGTGATTGTTTTTTATCAGCAGTTGAAATGAGAAAAAGAAAGAAATCCCACTTTCCCAAAGGATAATCCAGCTCATCTGCTCCCTTGGACAAACCCCACCCTTTAAAAAGTGCATCAGGGAAGAAATGCTTGGATTTCTTTTCTCACCAAGTGCCACCTGTGCCCAGCTCCGAGGCAATCCCTCCTCCAGGGACGTGGCTCTGGGTTTCCATGTGCCAGGAGCCCAATCCCACCCTCCAGCACATGGGATGTGCTCAAATCCCCCTTGCCCAGCTGGTGCAGGAGCTCCTCTGGCCTCAGGGCTTCTTTAGACACGGACACAGTCGCACAGAGAGGAAATCCAAGAGAGGCAGAACCCCCTGGTCCCATCAATTCCCATTCCCTCAGCTCCCCCTTGGAAAGGGAACAGATCCTCAGAGTCTTCAGCAGCTTCAAACCTTCTCCAGCCCCCTCTTTTCCCACAAGGAATGACAAAGCTCCTTCACTTCTACATCCATGCAGAAAGGAAAACTGCAGAGAGGTTCTGTGCAAGTTCCTGGCTCCTGGAGTGCCCACACAGGCAGCTGGGAGCATCCCCTGCCTGCTCTTCCCCTGGAGCCTCGTGCTGCCAGTGCCACCTCTGCCAAAACACCAGGGAATTCCAGGAAAAGTTCATTTTCCTCAGGAAAAACACAGCAATCCTCTGTGTTTTCCGAAATATGGAGGCAGCACTGTTAAACCCCTCTTTTTCTCCCATTTCCACAGGGTCCTGAGTGGCAGAGTTTTCTCTTCCAGCTGGAGCCAGGGATCCCTCGGATTCCGCAGCACGTCCTTCAGGAAGGGGACTCCCAACTGCAGAGATTCCCTAAAGCCACTGGGACAGAAGGATTACAGAAGACACCAGAGGAGGCAAAGCAACAGCATCTCTCAGCATCCTCAAGCTTCCAGAAACACATTGAAAAAGAGAATTATTTTGGGACAATCTTTCAAAGATTCACAAGTGGCGTTTCCTGAAAGCGCAAGGAAGGAAGGGAAAAAAAATAAAAAAAAATAGGGACTCGGAGGAATGGGGAATTATTTTAAACCATCCCCTAATCGAGTTCAGGATGCAAAAATGCAAATAACCATCAGAGCTGGTGCCTATTTTTACTCTGCATCACCCTAACGCAGCAGGTTACCGGAGAGGAAAATGGACTCGGATCTCCACGGCAGCGACTCCCGAGCATCCTCGGGTGGCAATTCCCCGAGCGTGGCTGGTTTAAAGCAGAGGCTGCTGATGGAAATTTGCCTGCTGCTGGAGCAGGGAATGAGCAGGAAGAGGCAGAGGATAACCTGGTCCTTGGTTGCTCTGGAACGCTGCCACGTCCACGGCCGTGCCCATCTGGTGCTGGGGGAAGGCAGCGGAGCCGGGGGCGCTCGGGAAGGGCTGCGGCAGCGCGGGCTCGGGGCTGCGGGGACACAACGCCACAGGGGCGGCTCAGGGGCAGCTCCCTGCCCTCCATTTTTTTTTTTTTTGCTCCCCACGCCGCTGGCACCTCCCAAAACACGCACGCTGCCAAAGAACCCGACCAAAGCGGTCGGGATTGAAGGCGTTTTGTGCCTCGCTGGCTACAAAAATGCAGCTTTGGACATGCACGCTCTCGACTTCCATCAGCTCTGGCCTTGCAGTTTCCCTCCTGTTACTCCCCCATGTTAAGAAGCAGAGTTTCCCAGGAATTCCATACTTTTCATGCCTATAACGTGGCAGTTTTTTAGGCTTTTTGCAGGAAAAACGTTTTCACCTTCAAAATTCTTCCAGGAGCTCAATAATTCTGCTATTTTTACTTTTTAACTTTTTCTTTCTACCTTACTTTCTTAACTTACTCTTTCTTTCTAACTTGCTCTTTATTTTTTTTAAACTTACTCTTTCTTTTTTTAACTTGCTCTTTCCAACTTACCCTTTCTTTTGAACTTACTCTTTAACTTACTCCTACTATTTAACTTTTAATCTTTGGTGCTGGGTGCTTAAAGCTGAGGTCAGAGGTTTCTTTCCAACCTTCCTGGGAAACCTCCTCGTGCAGGATGAGTTTAATCCAGAACAATGCTCTCAGTGCTCCCTGGTTTAGTAAAATGAATATTTTCCTCTCAAAATGAGGCATCACTACATGGAAATGCCAGGAGAAGGTGCCAAGTGACAAAATTCCCCCCCCTCAGGAGGCAGAATTTGCTGGATCCATACCTGAGGTAAGCAGCTGGAGGTGGCTGGGGGGCTGCAGAGTTGATGCTCTGAGGCAGAGCCCTCACCTGGCCCACCTGCTCCGGGGCCAGGCTGTATCCTGGGGACATGGACACTCCCTGGATCATGTAATTCCCACTGGGAGGCTGCACAGGATACGACTGCAAAGCAAATCAAAGCCAGGAGATTGGGTGCTTAGCACACCTGGGGATGAACCCACCAGAATGTTCTGAAGCTGGAAGCAAAATCTGCAGTTTCTTCCCGTTCTGGTTTAAAGAATTCGAGATTCTCTGCAAATCCAGGTGGCACAGGCTGGAGCTGCTGGTGGGCTTTGGATTTGGGGATAATCAGGTTTGTCCCAAATAAAGCCCACCATTATCCTGCATTTCTATGCACCAATCTTGGGAGGAAACAGCAAACTCCAGTTGCCTTGTGGCTTAAATTACTTCGTAACCTCCAAATATAATGAATTTTCCATCCTTACAGGGAGTTAAGGACACAGAATTACTTTTAACTGACATATTTTCAGATCTAGCAGTTGCTATGGCAACTATTCTTTTCCCACTGAACAATTAACATGAAAGTAAAATTCACTTCAAGTAAAAACCCTCATTCTGTGCTTTTAGAAAAGCTCTCCTTCTTCCCCTCCGTGTTTATCCCTTATGCCATCATTAGGGACAGTGTAAAACAGTTTGGAGCACAGACACGAGGTGTTTAGAGCTGATACAAAATGTTCATTTTCCTAAGGGCAAAAGGAGCTAAAAGCAGAGTGTTTCTATATTTAGCAAAAAAATTACACTTGGGATTAATACACTGATATTCCAGTTCCCTCCCATCCCCACTATTAGATAAGATGGGAACATTTTACTTGGAGATTGACATGACTCACAGCAAGAATATCCACCAAGCTGCTGCAACACCCAATTCCAACTGCAAGAAATGAATTATGGAAAGGGATCTTTTGGAATTTTCAACAGTGGCCAAGCAAAGCCTTCTGTTCTAGTGCATAAATCCCAATTCCTTGCAAAGGCAATGTCAGATTGCTCGTGGGCTCCCTTCAGTTTTGGCTGTGATTTTTTTTTTTTTTGAAAGGAGGGCTAAGCAGCAGGGAATTTCCAGATTCCAGGGATGCTGACCTGCACAGAGACTCCAGAGGAGGTGGGTGGGAATTGTGCAGGGTGCTGGAGTTTGGAGTAGGCTGAGTACATGGGGCTCTCATTCATCAGTTTGTTGTAGAGCTCCAGAGCTTCCAGAACCTTCACATTCAGCTCGGATAACTCGGAATGTTTCCTGCTCCAAAAGAGATGGGAGAGAGGGCACTGAGCTGCTGGGACAGCTTAGGTGGGGAGGAAAGAACGGTGCTGCAAGAAAAAGAAGTCCCTAAAAGGTAAAAGGTCCGTTTTTTTAACCCATTTATATTGGGAAATTGCTGTGGTGTGACTGGAAGGAAAATCCAAGAGCTGCACAACCATTGCTGGCACCAAACCAGCAATTCCCAAGTGGAATTCCTGACTTTTTCACCCTCCAATATCCCCAGGAGTCACAGAATCATGGAATGGTTTGGGCTGGGACCTTCCTTAAAAAGATCTCATTCCAACCTTCTGCCATGGGCACCTCCCATTGTCCCAGGCTGTTCCAGCCCTGACCTTGGGCACTGCCAGGGATCCAGGGGCAGCCCCAGCTGCTCTGGGAATCCCAGCCCAGCCAGGAATTCCCAATTCCCAATCTCCTCTTTCCCAGTGGGAGCCATTCCCTGTGTCCTGTCCCTCCAGGCCTTGTCCCCAGTCCCTCTCCATTTTCCTCATCAGCTCCTTCAGGAACTGGGCAGCCAAACCTGAGCAGGGAGAGGTGAGGAAAACAGGGAATAATTCCCAACAGACTGAAAATCCCAACCTCTGCACAGCCTGGAGAAGGCTACAGTCACAAAATGCCAAAATAAAAGAGCATCCCTGACCTGTGCAGTGAATTTTGGGAGAGCAGCAATCAAATCTCAGTGCCCACACTCAGAACTTGATTATTTCAGCATTCAAAAATAAAGTTGATAAATTTTTTTTTTTTTTGGCAAGGTTTTCTAGCTTAGGAGATGAAAGTACCAAAAATATGATTAAAACTGCCCAATTTGAAGGAAATCAGTGAAGAAATTGTGCTCACCTATCTATCTCTTCTAGTTTTTCATCTATCATTGGACCCATCTGCTGGCAGATATCTGTGAAGACAAAGTGTTGAGGCAGTTGATGTCTTGCACAATTAAATGTTTAAATGCAGCCAAAAATATTTTATCCAACCACACTGAAATTAATTGCTTATTTATTTCGGGGCTGGGATTGGTAGATGGATCTTGCAAAGCTCAGGCATTTTACAGAGCTGGGAGTTATGCAAATGACTCTGCTAAACACGGAGCTGGCTTGGAACTATTAAAAAAATTCAAATTATCCCCAGAGCCCCACACTCCCACGGTGAAATAAGTGTTCTCCAGCACTGTTAGTACAGAGCACAGCTCCCCTAAGCTTAAAATAAACACAAAGAACTCCCAGCTCAATCCACAAAAGGTAATTGTGAGGAGAAGTCATAAAAAAAGAGCTCATTTAGTGCTGCAAGTACCTTCTGAGTCGAGAAGATCTGGAGAATCCAGCTTTAAATCCGTGGGATCTATGCTCTGAAGCACCTGCAGTGTTTTATCCATCTTATCCTGTAAAGGGGAAGCCAAGATGAAGAACTTGGGTTTCACAGCCATGCCAAGATTGGTTTAATATTCAAATAAAAGTTCTTTAGAGACAAAGAATCATCTGCCAACGTTCAGCACCACGAGAATGTAAAAGCCCAGCAATATTTTATTTTAAAGTGGCTCCATACCTCATCAATATAAACTGGCTCAGGTTCTGCTTTCTTAATTTCTTCTGCAGTGTCCTCAGGAACAGAGAGTTTATCCACAGCTGCTGAAAGAACACAGATGAGTTTCTCTTCTCTCTGTTGCTGTGATCACTTCAAACAAACATTTGCTCCTTTGTTATTTTTCTGTGTGAAGAGACACTGTGACATTTGAAATGGCAATTTGCTGGATTTGTAAATATGCTGCTGACAAGGAACCGTGGTGAATCGAACCAAATTTCTGTCACAGAAAATGGTGATAACTTAAAAGAGAAATAGAGGCAGAAATTCAAGTGAGTTGTGGAGTGATCTGTGCCTGATGGTTTGAAACAAGGGCAGGATGTCTCTCAGCCCTTTCCCGGGGCTGATAAAGGAAATTATTTCACTGCTGGGCTAATTAGGATTGCAGCACAGAGCTGCCTCTGTGAAATGATCCATCATTTCAGCCTCTGTGACCTCACCCAGCCCCGATTTCAGCAGGTAACTCACCTGCCTCGGGCTCCACACTCAGGTCAGAGGTGACAAAATTGGATGGGAACAGCCCCACTCCTCTGTGGTTCTCCCCTTTCCACCAGTTGGCATCACTGGGGAGCAAAGAAGGGTGACACAACTCTGTGAGCACAGCCAGGGACAAAGCTGGGGGTTTTTAACTCAAAACCTGAGCTGCAGAGACAGATTTGGTGGGGGTTTTTTTAAACAAAACCCCGTGGTATCTAAAGGAGAACTTTTGCAGGGATTAGCACAAAGCCAAACAGGAGCTGGGGCAGAGGGGAGGGAAGGGAGGGAGAGGAAGCAGGGGATCACTGAAAATGGAACACAATTCATCAGTTCTTTACATTGATTACTGGCCAGCCCTTTAAAGCTGTATATATCCCTGTAGGTGTTAACAGCAATCATTGTTTTAGCTATTTTTCATCAGTTTAATTTTTTCAAATGTGATTTTTGATAGGTATATATCCCTGTAGGTGTTAACAGCAATCATTGTTTTAGCTATTTTTCATCAGTTTAATTTTTTCAAATGTGATTTTTGATAGGCAGAGGTTTAACAATTGCTGGAAGCAGATGGAACGTGATGCCAGTGCATTTCATGTCACTATGTCAGACAACCAATTAAGATTTATCTTCAAAACTACAAATTGGATGAAACACTCGAGGTTCTCCCCGTGCTAAGAACGATTTGAGGTCAGAAATTAGGATTTTGGGAAGATGAAAGGAAGAGAAAGGGATGTGAGGGAGGGCAGAGTGACAATTACATTTCTGTGGAGAGAGGGGGAGAAAAAAAAATAAAAATAAAAAAGCATCAGAGGAAAAATGTGCTACCCTGAGCAAACAAGAGTGGTGGAACAAAGTCAGCTCCACCTGAGTGTGTATTGTACCTGTCATCCAAAACAAAAATAATTTCTCCACTTTTAAAGGTGAGCTCATTGTCCTCGACAGCTTCAAAGTCATAGAGAGCTCGCACCTTCCTCAGGCTCTGGGGGGTTTGTGGCATTTCTGCAGATGGGTACAAGGATTTGGTTTCCATTTGCTGCTGCTTCTGCTCTTGCAAGGACAATTCAATAGCTGCAGGTGGGGCAGAGAGGAAAAAGAACAGGTTTGTGGGGTTTGTCCCTGGAGAAAATGCAGTGGGAATTCGTGATTTAGCAAAAAAAGAGGGTTTGTTGCTTTTATTTCAACAGGGTCTGTGTCTGCTGCTGGGGAAGTTCACGTTTAAAATGCTGTGGGATGGGGAGGAATGTTCCCCCAAATCCTCATGGATGAGGGAAACACCTGGAATGCCCCAATTCCCAACCTGCTGTGCCCTTGGCTTCAATTCTGTGCAGCAGGAAAAAGCCCAAATTCCCATTTCCCTGCTTTTGAACAGAACTTCTGCAAGGCTGAGACAACAACTCACCTTTGGCTATATCCTCATCTTCTTTGGATTTACTGGATGAGGAGCCATTCTTAGCAGCATTGCTGGAAGCCTGCAAAGGTGGGAACAACAGAGGGGCAAATGAAAATGAAATCTCCATAATTACAGATTTTAAAAATTAGCACTGAGTTGTTCCTGATCTGGTGGATTTTGGAGTCCAGGTGATCTCCTAGAAATAAAAATCATCACTCTTCAGGAATATTTTTTTCTGTTTTCAGCAGGGAAAAAAATAAAATGAATAATGAGCTTTAACTGAAATAACAGATATTAATGAAATAATTATTTAAATCATATTTATTACAGTGAGACTGCTCATTTAAGTGACTCCTTCCACCTTTATCCTTCACTCCTCCCTTCAAGAGAGAAGATGCTCCAGTTGGGAGCTGCTGACTTAAATCCTCCAATTCTCCCCCAGCAGCACAGTGAAATCATTCCTGGAGTTTTCATTCCCACCAGGAACTGGAATTGGGTGCCAGTGCTCAGCTCTCCCATGTTTCTGCCATATGTTTTACACATAGATCAGATTTAGAAGTGAAAACATCTTTGTGGAGGAAGGAGGGCTTGTAAAAGTTAAAAAACTCACAGTGTTTGTAAAAGTTAAAAAAGACTTCTTAGTGTTTCACATAGAGGAAAGTAAACTTTGTGTAAGGAAATTGTAATAAAGACTGTAATTTTAATTTTCAGGACTGAGTACTGTGGAAATATTTAGAATTATCAATAATAAAAGTCAGAAAAAAAAAACCAAAAAACCCCACCTGCTGTTAGACTGGGCATAACAAACCACCAAAGTGAAAAATAAACCATTCCAAACCCAGGCCAACTCCTGGCATGGACAGGAGATGGGACAAACAAACCACCAAAGTGAAAAATAAACCATTCCAAACCCAGGCCAACTCCTGGCATGGACAGGAGATGGGACAAACAGCAAAAGGGGATTTGGGAAAGGCAAATCCCAGAGCTTGGGACCCATCACTGCCCCAAAGCTGCTCTCACCTGGGATGCTGCTGCAGGAAAGGTGACCCCTTCTTCCTTCAGGGATTTGATGGTTGCAGATATTAAGCTACATTGGGGATCTTTCTGGAATTCTTCTGACCACTCCACCATGAGGCTTTTGAGCTTTTCACACACTTTGGGGTGAGCCTGGAAGACAAAATTGGATTAAAAGGGATCAGTTTGAGCCTCAAAATGAACAGAAAGAGCTGTTACCAAAATTGTCACCAATCCCATTTTACTATCAATATGCTTAATTACTAATAATTGTGTAGATTGAGAGGACTGGGGGAGCAGAATGTAGAATATTTGGCCTTTTCTACCCTGATCTGATATTCCAGAGAACATGCTGAGCTCCTGGAGCACTGATTCTGGAGGAATTCAGGCTGCCTACCACACTTAGCCCTCTGTGTGTTACTCACCCTCCATTTAACCTCAATTTTCCCTTCATTCCTGCTCAGCTGTGTTGTTTTCCACTTCCAAATCACAGAAAATGGTGTGAAGCAAGCTACTGTCTTTTTCCTATGAGATCCCAGCACCCCTGGGTGGGATCCCAGCTCCCCTGGGTGGGATCCCAGCATTCCTGGGTGGGATCCCAGCATTTCTGCACTCCCCTGGGTGGGATCCCAGCACCCCTGGGTGGGATCCCAGCATTCCTGCACACCCCTGGGTGGGATCCCAGCACCCCTGGGTGGGATCCCAGCATTCCTGCACTCCCCTGGGTGGGATCCCAGCACCCCTGGGTGGGATCCCAGCATTCCTGCACTCCCCTGGGTGGGATCCCAGCACCCCTGGGTGCTGGAGGTCAGTGCTGAGCTCCAGGATGGACCCTGGCTAATGGGAACAAAGGGAGCACTTGCAGACCTATTTTTCCACAGAACTCAGAAACACAAGAGCTGTGAACTCATTTTGCTTCCCAGCACTTTTATTACTTTCCTTAATTGCAGGGCTCCCATGGATCTGCAGACTCCTCCTGAACCCATTAACCACTTCTGTCTCCAACTGGAGCAGTAATGAGGGAAGAGCTGCTCCTGATTGTTCAATTCCTCACATCCACATTTCCTTCTCTTGGTTATTTTCTCATTCAGCATTCCCAGAATCTCTAAAAACTGGAAAGGATTGTCTGTAACTTTATCCTTTTCCTTGTAAAAATATCATTTCACTTCCTCATAATTTTCTCTTTCATTTCAGCCCAGGAATTTCCTTCAAGCCTAATAAAAACTCTCCTCAAGAAAAGCTGCACTTATCATGATCAAATTAATGCAGCTTAGGGACACAGATTTTAATTAAAATTGCTCATGTGACTTTGTAAAAATCTGCAGGATTATCAGCTGTCAGTTCTTTAACAGATTTTTTTTTTCCCAGAGTAAAAAATTACACCCATTTCAGTAGCACCAAGACTAGAAAATGTGCATTAACTACAACATTAACTTGGAGAAGTTACCAAAATAATCCTCCCCCCAGGACTTAAGGTTCTAAAACAATTACCTTGTTTATTATAGCTCGAGCTTCAGTGGCAAAATCCCTGGAACACACTTCCAAGTGGAAGATTTTCCCACAGTTTGAGACACAGGCTCCTAAAAGCTGACAGCAGAAAGACAGTTGGGAAAATCAAGGGGAAAAAATGCAAATTTAAAAAAAAAAAGAGTGCAAATAATCCAAAATAAAAGGTAAATTCAGCATGGACACTGATTTGCTGAAGGTAATCAAGATATTAATTAATTAATTGATCAGTAAATATTTAATTGGTGCCTTCCCTGAGGTTTTTTAGGGGGAAATTTGGGGATTTACTCACTGTGAGAGCTTGCAAAGCCACGTGGGGAACTTTGTGGTTCATTCTCTTCATGATGGCTTTAAGGCAATCCTTGGCTCTGCAGAGGAACAAGAAAATTGAGGATAAATGGGAGTGACAGGAGCTGTGCAAGGAATGAGCCCAAACCTCCACCAGAACTGAATTTACTGAGCAAAAATGTCACCAGAAATGAGCCTATGGAGCAAAAATGTCACCAGAACTGAACTTATGGAGCAAAAATGTCACCAGAACTGAACTTATGGAGCAAAAATGTCACCAAAACTGAATTTACTGAGCAAAAATGTCACCAGAACTGAATTTACTGAGCAAAAATGTCACCAGAACTGAACTTATGGAGGAAAAATGTCACCAGAACTGAATTTATGGAGCAAAAATGTCACCAAAACTGAGCCTATGGAGCAAAAATGTCACCAAAACTGAGCTAATGAATAAAAATGTCATCAAACCTGAGCTTTTTGAGAAAAAAAAATGTCACCAAACCCGAGTTTACTGAAGAAAAATGTCACCAGAACTAAATTTACTGAACAAAAATGTCACCTGAGCCTAAATCAAACCTGAGCTTTTTGAGAAAAAATGTCACCAAAGCTGAGTTTACTGAACAAAAATGTCACCAAACCTGAGCCTAATGAAAAAAAAAGTCAGCAAACCTGAGCCTATTGAGCAAAATTTTTACCAAACCTGAACTTACTGAATAAAAATGTCACCAGAACTGAACTTATTGAATAAAAATGTCTCCAGAACTGAACTTACTGAATAAAAATGTCACCAAACTTGAGCTACTGAACAAAAATGTCATCAAACTTGAGCTTATTGAACAAAAATGTCACCAAACCTGAGCCTACAGAACTAAAATGTCACCAGACCTGAACCCCCCAGGGCTGGGCAGAAATTCACCCATTTACCACTTTGTTTGTCCTCAGATGGGTGTTGGTTTGGAAGAAATTCCCTTTTTTTTTTCCCCCTTTTTCTTCCATATCCATTCCCAAAAAACTGCTGCCAGGCCAGGGAGGGAAGCAATTTAATGGTTTGAGCCAGAAAATGAAAGAAATGTCCCCAGATAAAGAGATGATTCAATAAATGGTTATTTTAGTGGCCACTGGATTTAATTCCTAGCTCTTGGATCCCCTTTTTTTCCACAGCCTGAGGACACAAAGATTTTTTTATAATTTGTTTCAGCACAATCTGAGGTGAGTGGAGAATAATAAATAGCATTTTAAATGCTTCTGCTGAGGGCTTTGCACACTTTAAATGAGCATTAATGGCTGGCAGGAGCTCAGGCACATCAAAGGCTTCATTAACACTGATCTTTGGAACATTTAAAAACATTAAAAAATTCTAAAAATAATAAAAAAGCTGATGCAGCATTTAGAAAATAGTATCACTGGCAGATCCTTGAGCTGGATTAGCAAAGCACAGAAAAGCCTCTGTGCCAGAAAAATACATTTAGTTCTAATATTTTCATCTTATTTCACATACAAACCATCCAACAAAGTCAACTCAGTTATTTTAAGTTGTGTTTTTAGTTAGGGTAGGAAACAAACTTCATTATTTTGAAGGGTAGAAAATAAGGAAATGACACAAAGCTGAATGAAAATATGCCAGCAGCAGTGCTGTTTAAAATTCACAATTTGGGATTTTGTTTTCTATACAAATACATGTATTTAGATTTAATTGTGCATTTTATATACTTTTATTTCTGCAATTTCTTTAAAATCTCTGCATTTTTTTACAACATCCCCAACCTGATTTAAAACAGTTCTGTCTACAAAAGTCTCGTGGCACTAAAAAATTTGATTTTTAATAAAGGACTCGAAGGATATTTTTGTTCCTTCAGGACTAAAGATTCTCAGATTGAACAGATTTGCTGTTATTCCTTGTGGCAGGTAATCAATTAAAACCAAAACAAAACAACCAATAAAACCTCCAATTTTAATGTTAAATAGAACTAAAAATTCTGAATCACTTAAGAATTCTGCCTATGCACTAATTGAGGATTAATTCCAAATTTAAAAAACCAGCAAATGCTTTTGGCCACTGCAGAATCACTGAAATCCCATTTCTGTTCCACTCAGGCTAAACTGATTCCAAGTGATTTGTGCTTTGATCCCTGGGTTTTTTCCCCCTTTTCCCTCCCATCCTTCCTAACAACCAAACACAGACAAATCTCATAAAAAAGCCCCTGCTCCTTGCCAGGTATTTTTTTTCTGCACAGAAATTATTTCCCTTTCTCCTGCTGGCACACTCCCTTCCCCAAATTGATGCCAGATCATTAAATATGAATAACCTGGGAGTCCAGGAAAAAAAAACCAACCAAACTCAACAAATGGAATGTGCTCATCACACACAAATTGCTGTGCTCCAAATCCTGCTGGAACATTTCTTCCAAGGATTTCAAAGGCAGCTGGGTGTATCTGGGAGCTGAGCATTTGGAGATATGTTCCCTGGGACATTTTCCTCCTGACAGCAGCACAGAATTCCCTGGAATGCTGAGGCCCTGCTTACCCATTGGGAGTGCTTCCAACTCTGTCACAAATATCCATGATAAGCCCCCAGTCCTCACTGGTGTTGTATTCATTTGTAGCTTTCTCTGGAAAGAAAAAAAAGAGTTATTAAGTGATTTATTTATTTCAGCTCAGATTGCATCAACAGAATGCATCCTTAATTAATATTTCACGGATTCATGGAATGATTTGGGTTGGGAGGAACCTTAAAGCTCATCTTGTTCCAATCCCTGCAGGGACACTCATTCTATGGATTAATTAATAAGGTTTAATAACATTTATTTGTGCTTTTAGGTTTTTATCAGCCAGGTTATTTAAATCCCATATAAATCAACAGCAAAATAAATATTTTATTGCATTTGCAGCTTCAAGATTAGGTTTTAAGCAACTGAACTCGATTTTATTTTGGCTGCTCAGCAGAAAGATTTCCACAAAGGGAACACAAACACAGCACCCACCAATGTTCCAAATCCCCTTTGTTCCAGATGTGCAAAAAAAATGGGAATTTGGAATTCTGGCCATAATTTATCTTCACAAACTGGAATGTTTACTCAGAGGAAGTAAATACTATTTTGAAATCACAAACCTTCTTTACCCCAAAAAGGATAGGAATGCTAAATTTTCTTTTAAGTGCTTCAATATTTTAGGACATGAATAACAAATTAATGGATGTTGTGGAAAATAAAAGAGTATCCACAATTTTAAACAGTTAAAAAAAATTTTAAAAAGGAAAATCAAGCCAAAATCAGCCTCTGGAAGCTGCAGATCCCTAAGAAGTGAAGAAATTCCCAAGGAGATACTGAAGTGCTTCCCAAGGATCCACTGAAGTTTTCCTGAGCCCTGAGTGGGAATCACAACCAGCTTTTCCTGCCATGGCAGAAGAATCCCAACTCTTCCACTGGCAACAGGAAGCTTTGATGCTTACAGGCTTCACCAGGAAGTTTTCACCTCAGAATTATGGAATTGTTTATGTTGGAAAAGAGCTCCAAGGTCATGGAGTCCAAGCTGTGCAAAATCCCACCCTGTCCCCAGCCAGAGCTCTGAGTGCCACCTCCAGGAATTCCTGGGACACCTCCAGGGATGGGCACTGCAAACCTCCCTGGGCAGCTCCTGCCAATCCCTGAGCCCCCTTACCATGGGGAAATTCCTGCTGCTGCCCACCCTGAGCTCCCCTGTGCCAGCCTGAGGCCGTTCCCTCTCCTCCTGTCCCTGTTCCCTGGGAGCAGAGCCCAAATCCCTCCTGGCAGGGAATTGTGCAGAACCAGGACCCCCTGAGCTCCTTTTTCCCTGCTGATCCCTCACTCCACAGCTTCCCCATCCCACAGAAAGCTCAGCTCCCACCTCACCACACTGCCAGCCCTTGTCCCTGAGCCAGCACATTCCCACAAGGAGCAAAGTCCCTTCTCCTGGATCCCCACAGTGCTGATCCAAACCCCATCCTTGCCCAAACTCTCACGGATCTGGAAGTTTCCCTGCCTGAACAGCAGCTGCTGTTCTCCTTCCCAGGAACAATTCTGAAGGATAACTCCTTCCCAGATGCTGAGACACAGACAGAAGAGAAGAAACAGATGTGGGAGGATGCATTTTCCATGGCTTTTCCAGCACAGAGGGAATGTAACCTTTACAAACACGGAATGACGTGTCCTCTGCAGCTCTCCAGTTCCTGAAGGAACATCAGACTTGAGCTGGCTCTTACAGAAATAATGAGAAAAGGATAAAAGCAAAATGTGTTGCTTGGGGGGGCTTTGGTAAAGAATTCCACATCCAATGAATCCCTTTTCCCTGGGTGAGCTCCCTGAGCTGCTCTGCTGCGTGGTTCCAGGAGAATCCAGAGAGCTGGGAACAGTTGGGAAGGGCTTGGGAATTGTTTGCTGCTCCCACTGCCAAAAGGAGAAATGCTTGGAGAGCCCCAAAGCACTGCCACAGCTCCTCCAGGAAAGGAGGGAAAGCTCTGCAACCCAGGGAAAATTCTCTGGATCATCCCCCTACCACCCAACAGCCAAACTGGAATGTCATGGAATCACTCACTGGGAGGGATGGGAGGGATCTGAATCCCAATCCAGCACCTCCCACTGCCCCAGGCTGCTCCAGCCTGGCCTTGGGCACTGCCAGGGATCCAGGGGCAGCCCCAGCTGCTCTGGGAATCCCAGGCCAGCCAGGNTCTCCCTGGAGCCTTCCCTTCTCCAGGGGAACATTCCCAGCTCTCCCTGGAGCCTTCCCTTCTCCAGGGGAACATTCCCAGCTCTCCCTGGAGCCTTCCCTTCTCCAGGGGAACATTCCCAGCTCTCCCTGGAGCCTTCCCTTCTCCAGGGGAACATTCCCAGCTCTCCCTGGAGCCTTCCCTTCTCCAGGGGAACATTCCCAGCTCTCCCTGGAGCCTTCCCTTCTCCAGGGGAACATTCCCAGCTCTCCCTGGAGCCTTCCCTTCTCCAGGGGAACATTCCCAGCTCTCCCTGGAGCCTTCCCTTCTCCAGGGGAACATTCCCAGCTCTCCCTGGAGCCTTCCCTTCTCCAGGGGAACATTCCCAGCTCTCCCTGGAGCCTTCCCTTCTCCAGGGGAACATTCCCAGCTCTCCCTGGAGCCTTCCCTTCTCCAGGGGAACATTCCCAGCTCTCCCTGGAGCCTTCCCTTCTCCAGGGGAACATTCCCAGCTCTCCCTGGAGCCTTCCCTTCTCCAGGGGAACATTCCCAGCTCTCCCTGGAGCCTTCCCTTCTCCAGGGGAACATTCCCAGCTCTCCCTGGAGCCTTCCCTTCTCCAGGGGAACATTCCCAGCTCTCCCTGGAGCCTTCCCTTCTCCAGGGGAACATTCCCAGCTCTCCCAGCCCCTCCAGCCAGGTTCACTGCATTGTTATTATTGCATTATTTCTCTTTTTTTTCACAAGGAGGGATGGGCAATGCACAGAACTAAGAGCAAAAGCTGAGGGAATCAGGCACTGGGAATGCTCAGAGCCCCCCTGTTCCCACCCTTCCCAATCCCAGCTCCTCAGCCTGGGCTGGTGGCAGCTCCACCTCTGCACACAGGACCTTCAAACTTCCAAAAGAATTTATTTCAGCCCTGAATTCCCTTGGGACAGGCTCAGCAAGTGAGATCTGGGTTAAAAACAAACCAGAAATATTCTAAAATATAACTTGTTTCTCCAGTTTCTGTGCAAGAAGCAGAAAATGGGCAATGATTGATCACAAAAAAATCACTGCTCAGGCACTTCCAGCACAGAAGGGTTTTGTGCTGAACCAGTGCTGGTTTGTTTTTTAGTGACTGCCATCCCTAGAATCAACATTTTCTTCATCACTTTGCCCATGAAGTGAAATAAACCCAAGTCTGCACAGGAATATTCCGATTTTACACAAAGCATGGAAGAACTTTTCACAGTGGAGAATGTAAAAGAGATGGAGGTGAAATCCCAGGTGCAGTTTTCCAGGAGATGAAGCAGAGAGACGTGGATGGAAGGCACAGATTTAATCCCACACACCTCCCTTTGTGTGCAGGGCCTCTGCAGGGCCTAATTAGAGAATTCCAGCTTGGAGTTAATTAGGGATCACAGGCAGGATGAAGCTGCAGTCACAAGGCAGCCCCACCTGTAATGATCCCTGCTCATGGCACTTTTATATCCTAAAAAAATTGGGTTAAAATAGATTATTCAAATAACTTCTTGCAATACAAATCCAGTTCACATTTTTTAAATGAGTTTTTTTTTTTGCTTGAAAAGTGTTTTGTTTCATTCAATAATCTGAAAAGGAAATTATTTCATCTGTCTGTCAAAAAAAAAACCCAAAAAACCAAAGAAAGATCTCAGAGGGATTAATAGAGATTATATCCCAGAGCCTGGAAGCACCAAGATGAAGGTGAAAAACTCTGAATTTATGTATAATATACAAATTAAATTATAATTTTATTATATAAAATATATAAAANTATATAAAATATATTTCATAATATAAAGAAAACCAATAACAGTGGGGCTGTGGTATATTAAAAAAATAATCAAGGCAGGATGGGGGAGCAGAGCAAAAATAATCTCAATAAAATGAGAAAGAAGCATCATAAAAATGCAGGCTCAGAATTTAGGAATTTTAAGCAGTCAGATCAAAGACAGGAGAATAATGTCAGCTCAAGGAGAAAAGAAACAGCCAAGCAACANAATTGGGTTAAAATAGATTATTCAAATAACTTCTTGCAATACAAATCCAGTTCACATTTTTTAAATGAGTTTTTTTTTTTTGCTTGAAAAGTGTTTTGTTTCATTCAATAATCTAAAAAGGAAATTATTTCATCTGTCTGTCAAAAAAAAAACCCAAAAAACCAAAGAAAGATCTCAGAGGGATTAATAGAGATTATATCCCAGAGCCTGGAAGCACCAAGATGAAGGTGAAAAACTCTGAATTTATGTATAATATACAAATTAAATTATAATTTTATTGTATAAAATATATAAAATATATTTCATAATATAAAGAAAACCAATAACAGTGGGGCTGTGGTATATTAAAAAATAATCAAGGCAGGATGGGGGAGCAGAGCAAAAATAATCTCAATAAAATGAGAAAGAAGCATCATAAAAATGCAGGCTCAGAATTTAGGAATTTTAAGCAGTCAGATCAAAGACAGGAGAATAATGTCAGCTCAAGGAGAAAAGAAACAGCCAAGCAACAGCAAGGAAAAAAAAAAAGTCTAAATAGATTTTCTTCAAATATTAATATTTGCAAGGTTTCAGCCTAAATGTTGAAGACAAGAATTATCACAAACTGAGAAATAAAAATTTGATGTTTACAGGTTTCACCAGGAAGTTTTCACCTGAGAATGATGGAATTATTTGGATTGGAAAAAGACATCCAAGGTGGTGAAGTCCAAGCAGTTCATAAAATAAACATTAAATAAATAAATATATAGTAGAGAAATAATAGAAAAATAAAATATTGAAAAACAGAAGAAGGAAATAAGGGAAATGTAAGGTCTTGGGGGCTGGGTTAGGTAGGAAAAGGAACAAAATGGATTCTGTAGCACCAGGAAAGCCAAAAATAATTCAACAAATAAATGCTAGAAAAAATACTAGAGAAATAAATGAGAGAAAAATTTAAAAAGGAAATAAAACCCAAGGGAAATGTGAAGGCCTTGAGGGTTTAGGTAGGAAAAGGAGCATTCCTTTACCCCCAGAGGTGTTCCAAGGAAAGAGCAGCTCGGGATGAAGAGGGAGCTGGATCTGCCCCATGGCTGCAGCCAGCAAAAGGCACCAAAATTCCCAACTCAGCTCCTCCCCACACCATCCACATGGGATAACCTGCTATTTTCATGGTCTGATTTACAACAGAATAATAACTTTTTAAAGCTTCTAAAGACAAAGTTTTCCTGGGAAGGGACTCTAAGATTTAGCCCAAATAATTTAAGCTCCTATTCTATTGCACTTGCTAAATTTTAAAAAGTGATGATAATAAAATATTATAATTAATTAATGTTAAAATATTTTTAAAATACACTGAGTAAAGTTTCAGAAAATGGAAGTGAACAGAGCCCCATTTATGAAGTTCTGCAGCCTGGGAGTCCTTCAAGCATTTTGGTTTGTTAAAGAATTCTGCAGAGTTAAAAAAAAATCCACTTTAAAAATCCATCAGTTTGAGTGAAATGTGAGTGTGGTCCAACAGCAAACAGAACCAGGGAACTGAAACTGGGAATAAAAAAAAAATAAGTAATAAATAAAAGAAGGAACCAGCTGAACTTCTGCTACAAACAAAACACTGTGTGGCAAGAAGAGCACTCTGTCTATTCCATTTTGGCCCTGACAAAAACCCCAGGAATGCAGAATTCTTCTCTTCCCTAGGATCCTAGAAGAAAGCAGGGCTTGGTGTATCCTTTATTTCAGTGCTGCCATTGAGAGCAGAGCTTGTGTAACACCACAGTGACACAGAGCAGAGTTTAAGGAGGCACAAGTCAGGGCAGGACACAAAACAAAACAAAACAAAACAACTGAGTCACGTCTGCACCCCAACCCTGGCAGGTTTGGTGATCCCTGAGTCACAGAATTCCCTGAGCTGGAGAAGATCCATGAGGATGCACCCATGGGGATCAGCCAGCCCCACTCCTGGGAAACAAAAACACCCCAACATTCCCAACACCTGCCCAGGGGGGTTCCAGGGAAGATACAGGGAAGCTGGGAGAAATCATCAATAAAAGGATGAAGAGCAGCTGATCTCAGAGCAGCCAGCATTCCCTGAATCCCTGCAGACTGAGCAGCACCATGGGATGGGCAGGAGGCACCCAGGGAAAGCTGTGACACTTCAGGAGTGAGAGCAGGACAGGACACAGAACATTCCCTGCTGGGGCTCAGGGCAGAGGGAGCCAGGGACCTTTCCCTGCCAGAGCCAGGATGTGTCAGGAGCAGCCAGGGATCCCCTGGAGCTGCAGTGCCTGGGCCCACACAGCCACAGGAGGAATCCCACGATTATTTTGGCTGGAAAAGCATTCCAAGGTCATGGAGTCCCAGCTGTGCCCACCTTGTCCCCACCCAGAGCTCTGAGTGCCACCTCCAGGAATTCCTGGGACACCTCCAGGGATGGGCACTGCAAACCTCCCTGGGCAGCTCCTGCCAATCCCTGAGCCCCCTTTCCATGGGGAAATTCCTGCTGCTGCCCACCCTGAGCTCCCCTGGCCCAGCCTGAGGCCGTTCCCTCTCCTCCTGTCCCTGTTCCCTGGGAGCAGAGCCCAAATCCCCCCCGGCTGTGCCCTCCTGGCAGGGAATTCCAGAGAGGGAAAAGATCCCTCGGCATCCTCCTTTTCTCCAGCCTGAGCCCCTGCCCAGCTCCCTCAGGAATTCTCCAGCCCCTGCCCAGCACCCACCCAGCCCGGGGTGCTCAGGATCTGCCATGGGAACGCTCCATCCGAGACATGGAACACGGCCCCACACCCATCCCCGGGGCATCAGCGGGAGGGAGAGGGGCAGGGAGAGGAGGAAAAGCAGAAGGAAAAAAGGCGAGGAGAGAACGGAAGAGGAAAGAAGAGGAGGAAGAAGAGGAGGCAGGGGACGAAGAGGCCGCCCCGCCGGGC
>WEIU01011044.1:180652-218714 GCA_013389925.1 Aegithalos caudatus | reverse complement strand
GTTTGTTGGTCTAGACCCTTAGTGTTACAATATGCTGAGAAGCTGGAGCACAGAGCAAAGCTCTATTGAAAGCTTTCAGTAAGATTTCCCTCTCTACTACTTCTTTGGTTCATCAGCATTTTCATTCCACATAATAATTAAGTGGGTGCTTATACTTAGGCTTCTAAAGTGGTTCAATTTGGATATGGATGCTGCAAGGTTTAAAATAAGGCTCAAGACTTTTTTCAGACCCAGGGCCTCATTATTTTGCTTATATCTGAGGCATGCTGTATCAAAGGGCCACAGAAAATTGTCCAGCAGTAAGGTAATCATAGCTGCCTGAGAAGACAGGCATGGAAAGGTCTGTAAATAATGGCAAAGCTTTTCTTTAGTTGGAATAGTACAGCTGGAAAAGCCTTTACATAGACTCTTTTACAATTTTGTGGCTTGCCAGTGCTGCAGGATTTCTGCCTCTCGAGTGGATATGTAGTGAGAGCACTAAGGTGACTTAGGTATCACTGGAATCCAAGCTACTAAAGCTGAGCAATATGTATGAACTTCTACAAAATATGTATGGCTCTTTTTTTTTCCTAAACAGAAAGTTCAAATAAAAATGCTTTATTTGTTTAATTGTCTTATGCATCTTATATAATTTATACAGGTCAGAATGCCCATTAGCATTCAATGATAAGATTCTTTGCAATTTAGCTAATTAGTAGTATCTCTTATAAGTGAAAAAAAAAAAGATAATTTTGTACCTTTCCTATTTTATTTTGTATCAAATACAGAAAACTTCGCCATGTTTAACCTTTGTCAGTGTCTTCCTGCTGTCATCCATAAAGCAAAGAAAGGTGCATGGAACAGCTTCATATTCTCTGGCAATAAGGATTAATACATCATTGCACAAAAGACTGAAAAATACCTCCAATAACTAAAGAGTCACAAACTCTGGCAGAAAGATGAATCCCATTTACTTATGCCTTAGGAACTCATACTGAAACTCACATTTATATTTCATTTGCTTTGATTTCTAGGAAACCATCTATGTATTGAATTTCAAGTACAAGAGAATACTACAGAGAAATATACTAGAGATTAGTGAATACAAGAAATTTTATTAAAGTGCACATTTTGGGGCTTTATATGATCTAAAGGCAACTCTATAAAGAAATGTTGAATGTAGAGGACTAGAATTTAAGTCTGATAGGTACTTCACACAGCTCTTCCACTGATGTGCCTCATCATCAATTTAGCACCTTTGAACGTGTATATACTGGTCTTTAAAATAGCTGCCCAAAGTCTGCCAAACTCACAGGGTCCTGAGATTTTAATAAATAATATTTACAAAGTAGATTCCTATCTTAGTATTGGAAGTGTTTGATGAATTACTGTGACTTGGTTAGGAAAGATACCGGAGGATACAAGGGTAGGAATTAGGTGCCCAAATATCAGTCCCCTGCACTATATGCACCATATGTGTATTTAAATGTAGATGACTGAGTATATAGTGACTGAGACTAGGACAGTTATATACCAAGTGTGACAGTGTAATTTCCCAAAAAAAAAAAAATCAGTCCTGCTAAACTGCACCAAAGGAAAGAGTAAGAAACCTCTACCTCATGAACAGCAATTCATTTTAATTTCCTTATATTGTTCTACTTGAAATTATACAATGAATCTGATACTAAATCTGAACTACTTATAATAAGGAATATTTTCTCAAAGACCAGTTCCAACCACTAGCTTTTATCCCATTTCACAGCAGGAACTAATTTTATATAATAATTCAGTCTAACAGATCTTTTGCAGTCCTTTCCCACAATATTTTGAACACTTATCCTATCTTCATAGAATTTCTGCTTCTGTTTTGCATACTAATAACAGATTAATTGATTAATGAACTGAATCAACCATTTTTTGGCTCAAAAGAGAACCAAATTCCTCACCCTTTTAAATCTTGAATAGAAAGCAAAATCCAGAGCAAATTTCTTGATGGAAAATACTGTGAAAGCTATGTTGTGAGAAATAAATAATATTAATGCTCAGGGGTCTTACAGAGATTGCAATAGAAGTAGCTTTCTATGCTGGCTTGAGATTATATTATACATTAAAACTTCATGGTGGATCATACTGCTTTTCTGTGATCTATCAGTCAAGAATCACAAAATCACTGATTCATTTAGGCTGGAAAAGACCTCTAAGATCATCCAGTCCAACTGTTAACCAAGCACTGCCAAATTCCCACCAAACCATGTCCCCAGCATCACACCGAACCTGGCCTTGAACGCTTCCAGACATGGGGCATCCACAACTTCTCCAGGCAACTTACTCCAGTGCCTCACCACATTCACAGTGAAGGATTTCTTCTAACATCTAATCTTACCTTGACCTCTTCCAGTTTAAAGCTATTCCCTTATGTGCTGTCACTACATGTCCGTTTAAAAATCCCTCTCCAACTTCCATTAGGGTTGTCTTTAGGTACTACAAGGCTGCTGTATGCTTACTCACAAATCATCCAGTATTTTCTGTTCCCTCTTGAATTCTAAGCTTCAGTACATTTTTTAGCAATGAGTTATACTGGTCGTTCTCTTGCTTATCTGTTTTTTTTTTTTTTTTATGTCAATTTTACTCATGTTCATGTTTCTGCAGCTACACTTACTTCAACATTTCTTCAAGTCCTGTAAATTTGAAGTCGAACTCTGAAAGTTCTCCCCAGAATACGAGATTAGCTTGGGGAAAGAATAAATTATGCACAAAAGCATTATATTCTCCTCCTGTACATAATAATGCTAGCATGAGAGAAAAATTAGCTTATTAATGTCATATGAAGTCTAAGAGTTTTAAGAGATAGTCCAACCTGGTATCACATTCTATTCCTTTTTTATGCTGAAGAAATGGTGTTCTCTGATGTAATGCTGCCAATCTGCCCTTTCCATTTTCTGTTACAGCCAGACTAATTTTTATGTATCTCATGCCCTTTGGGTCTAAAATCTGCTTAGGAGTACTTAGAAGCCAAGTTTCTAGGTGCCTTTGAAATGCTAGAGAAGAGAAAGCCAGAAAGATTGTCCAGGGTTCCATTTACCTTGTATCTTTTTAAAATGCACATTAAATCAAGAGCTTAAAGCACCCTTGCTAATTACTACTCGCTATAGTTAATCATAGGACAAGATGGCAAAATAGCCTACTGAATCATTTGGATAGACTGCAGAAGGATTTGATCTTCTGTAGTGCTATGCCTTGAATTTCAAATTGCTCAGAAAATTCAAATCCATGATCTAAAAATCAGCTAAACACTACAGCCTTTGGGTTCAGGACTAATGCCCGTGTATGCAGGATAATAATCTCCTGCCTTCTCAAAAATTTTCAACAGTAGCTGACAAGTATAAGTTGCTACAGATATATGACAGAAAGTCAAATATCTACAATATTACTATGGGATATGGTATCTACCTTGTCCTTGTAAGCAGGCAGAATTTTAAGGACTGACTAAAAATTCCACTCTCCCTTGCAAATGGTAAATCAATACCTTCTAAGAATTTTGCTCTCTCTTGCATTCATGGTATTAGTCCTGTGATGCCACTGCAAAGGTGGGCAAGAAATATGAAAACAGCCAGACACTCTGCTGGGGTGGATCTGCTGTCACGGCACATAAGAGTGCCTTTGGATACCCTTTACAACTCAGGAAGTACTAGGAATCTTCCTACTGTGTACAGCAGCTGGCTTACTCTAAACCTGGCCTTTGCAGCACTCCTCATGAACAGCATGAGTAAATAGTGAGTCTACTTTCAAAGAACAGTGTACACAATCTTTTTCCCAGTTCTTCTGTAAAACAATGCAAAATGTAATTAATAATGCATAACAGAGGTATTATAGAGATGAATATATTTTGAAAAGGGCTCAGATACTATTTTAGATGGGGAATGATTGTAACCGCATCAGTTCCACATAGTATATTACCTAAATTGTGTTAAAGACATGGTAATTCATTATTATTTTTAGTACTACTAAAAACCCCATATGCAGTTACAAGGTGTTATCTGCAGTTGCATAATGATACAAAAGGAAATCTAATACTCCAGAAATGCATCCAAATAGTGTAATCTCTAAGGCATCAGGGTAACAGTCCTTATATTTGTTGGACTCAGATCTCCAACTTCTATATGTATGTTCTCTGGTATTTACAACTTTAAAACCATAGACATGAGAATCATAATCTTGCTTACAAAAAGAACATAACAAAAAGTCTTTTTCACTCACTCAAATACCTGGGGTCCAGCTGGGTTCATCCATGTAAACTTTTCCATGTGCAAAGAAAAAAATGGGTCTTAGTGTAATAAGAAATGAATCTCTGATGATGTCATGAGCTGAACACCAAAGAGGATGGCTACAAGGTCTTTGTTAAGTTGGTGATAGGAATCTGACTGGTAATAAATCCAAAAAAAGAAAGTTTGTGAAGCCCTCTTCTCCAGAAAATACATAATTAATGCCAACTTGACATACAGCCTACTAATCATATTAGCTCAACTGGCTGAATTAGCCACACATTTTTGGCTAAGGGAATGAAAATGCACTGTGCTGAATTAGGTTGCTATATAATCCAAGTTTTAATGGTCTGAAATGAAAAATGGTTTGGTTGGAATTTGGATTAAAAACTAATAAAAAATGTATTGAGAATATTGGCTATATGTGATTTTCTCTTGGCCCAGAGTTAAACTGAATTTTACTTTTTCCTCTGTAGATTGTGGCTGAAAATTCATAGCAAGATACAAAGGAACTAGTTTTCTTCTATATTACCTAGAGAAGAGCTCATTTCACAACAGATAACACGTGAAGAAAGAGCTGACCATGTAAAAAAAAAAAAAATCAGATATAAGCAACACAGGAATTTTCTTTTGTCTAGGAATAACTTCTTTCCTTTAATCAAAAAGAAGTCATATATATTATGAGCTTTGAAGTCATATATAAGCCTTATAATGAAGATGAAAACACAATGATCCCCTGTACAAAACCAAAATTATTTTCCATTACATTAAAGCTCATTATAAAGTTATCTCTTTTAAAACATATTTTACAGAAAACCTAGAATTGTTTAAGTTGGAAAAGATCTCTATAATCACCAAGTTTAACCCAGCACCACAAGTGCTTCACTAAACCATGTCCCCGTGTGCCACATTTACATATCTTTTAAATACCTCCAGGGATGGTGGCTCCACCACTCTTCTGGGGAGCCTGTTCCAGGGCTTGGTAACCCATCTGGTGAGGAATTTTTTTTCTAATACCCAATTTAATCCAATATCCTGGCACAATTTGAGGCTATTTCCTCTTGTCCTGTTACCTAGGAGAAGAAACAGATCCACACCCCACTCAAAACTCCATCCAGCACTATAGACTTACATGTGTCTAAGGGGTGCAGAAGTTGCTGAATCATTTCCCCCTGGGTTATAGGGACTTCACTCTGCTCCTCATCCCTGTCTTCCAGCTCAGAGGACTGGGTACCTGGGAAACAACCAATCTTAGTATAATGGACTGAGGCAAAGAAAGCATTAAGTACCTTAACCTTTCTCCCAGCCTTTGTTGCTAAGTGTTCTCCTGCATCCAATAAGGGATGCAGATTGTCCTTGGCCCTTTTTTTTTTTTTTGCCAATATATTTGAAAAATAATCCTTTGTTATCTTTTATGGCAGTATTTAAGTTCTAGTTGGGCTTTTGCTCTTCTAATTCTCCCCTTCATAACCTCAGAACATCCTCACAGTCCTTTGTGCGTTGCCTTCCCCTTTTTCCAAAGTGTTTCATAAACTCCCTTTTTCTTCCTGAGTTCCAGATAAAGCTCTATGTTTAGCCAGCCCCTCTGGCTCATCTTTGGCACATGGGGACAGCCTTCCCCTGTGGCTTTTAGATCTTCTTGAAGAAGATCCAGCCTTCCTGCAGTACTTTGCCCTTCAGGTCTGCGTCCCAGGGGACTCTGTCAACTGAACTCCTAAAAAGTCTGCGCCCAATCATGCCAGGGCTCATAGTGGGGGGGTAGAGCAGTCACAGAGGAGCTGCCTCATGAGAAATCTATATGGGAACATGATGAGAGTACAGTGTTCTGATTATGTATCACATCCTTTTCTGTAATGAATCAAATATAGTGTGGAAAATACAAGGCAAATTACTAAGAAAAAAAAAATCAAGGCAATGAAAATAAATTCATCAAAGCACTAAATCAGAATAAAATGAACAAAACCTTTAAATGTCAGTTTGGTAACTACATGCAAGAATGGCCTTAACCAAAAAGAGTAGACAAAATATTAGAAAGGCCAAGCATGGGGATCTCAATATTTGGAAAGTTTGCCCTTTGTACCTTTTACACTGCAAATTAGAAGGAAGAAGGGGCAACACTCAAAGGCTAAAAATTTGGTTTCTCAGCAAAAAGAGCAAAAGGATAAAGAGAATGCAAAAGTTGACAGCATTTGGATAAAAGCCAGTCATATAAAGATATCAGCACAGAATAATAGAAGAGACTGGCACACATCCCAAATCAATTATGGAAGATTAGTGCAGCATAGGCCAATATACTTGTCTCCAGAAAGCCTAAGATGTGCATAACAAAGTTCAAGAATACCTACAAAAAAGGGAAGAAAATGTGAATTTTGGGAGCTAGCAGGAAAATGAAGGCAATGTTAATTATAAATCAAAGGAAGGCACAAATGTATTATTTTACTACACCTGTTTGTCAGCTCTGTATGAACTACACAGGGTCTGAATTTACTGATTTATTGACTCTACCTAAGACAGTGGATATAGGAACATATTGAGACACCCCATCCTGTTACCAGGTAGATTGTCACTTGATATTCAGTACTTCTGAAAGGATACAAATTGATGAAAGCTCCCAAAAGCTAAACTTACTCAAAATGTGAGATATTCCTACCGAACCAAGGAAGTCTATCAAGATGGATTTCCAATTTTAAAATTAATAATATTTTATGAAGACTAACAAAAAACTTCAGATAAGCTACTGCTTAGGAATCAGTACTGCTTGTAAATAAGAACAAGGCCATTTTCATCACTCCCTCAGAAAGGGAAAAATTACCACCTTGGGTATCTTAAAACTCGGGGTAAATTAACACATAAATGCTGTGCAGGGTAGTTCAACATACATTAATAATTGGCTAGTGGGGTTGCAACTAACAATTACTTACTTGGATTACAGCTCAGCTGTCAACCACATTTAGACTATATTTGAAAATACCAACAGGAAGCCAAGCATTAAAATCACCTACTGTTCAACTTTTATGAATAGCAAACTTCCATTGCCGATTTACTTCTTTAAACTATAGCTCCTTCCTCTGCAATTATGTACTGAATTCCAAGTTAAATTACTAAGTCTTCCTTGCATTATTTTTTTTCTTCATGCTTCTCAAACACCTAATATAAGAGCAAGCCTTCTAATTTTTCATCTAAATCCCTGTTTACACTATTTAATGTAAAACAGACTTTGAAGGGCATTTTCAGACAAACAGAAAATTTCCCCTTCCACCTCATTTGCTTTTTCTTCTGTGTGTTTAGCAACAGAATTTAGAAGAATGTATTAATAATGCATTAATTAATAATTCTGTAGAGTTATTATCCTTATTTTGTTATGAAAACACAAAGAAAGTGTGATCAAAAAATAGTCAGACTGTAAATCACAGACTGGTTACCTGCCTCACTGTCACAAGGCTACATTACTAGGACTGAGGTCCTTTTCATTACTGATTAGATCCAATAGGGGACATAAAATAGAATGTTTCTCATGCAAATATATGACTCTGTGTGTGTTTGTGCAGGTGTGAAGAGGAAAAAGTGTCAGCTCTAAGAATATAGTAAAAATAGGCATGTAACTTCCTATTCAATTACCTAAACAAATTCCTTCTCTGTTAAAACTGAGATTTGATAATAAAACATTGTTCGAATGCTTTCGTAAAATCTGAAGTAAGCCTCTTTTATCTATATTAATCCAAAAAAGAGTCTAATCATTTTTCCTTTTACAAATTGCTCTTTTCAGATCTCAGTGACTCAGCAGATTTTGCTCCAGATTAGTTTACTTTGACACCTGACTGAAGACAGAGCTGCAGATTCTGTAGTCCTGAAGTTTTAAGCAGGGATATTTCTTTCATTGATAAATATCTGTAGATGCCTTTGCTAAAGTTTTTGCTTGGTGTCTTAGATCTGCACCAGAACTATGATGTGCTCAGTCTAAAACAACTGTCTGTGTACAGCATAATTATGTGATTTTTGTCACACAGATCTGCACAGAGTAAATTCAGATAGCAGTTTGACAAATACAATTCATTCCCACCTCCAGTGACTTCTGATATAAGGTAGCTCCAGTACGGCCACATAAACAAAAAAAGCAGTTTTGGAGCAGTTCTCCAAAAAATCTTGGTTACTCAGTGAAGAGTCCCACGGTCCTTATTTAAACTGTGGGTGCAGAATGGTAGTAATGCAAAGACATCTAAAAATGTGCTGAATTGGTCAGTGTTAACAGAATGACTAAAATGGTCATGGTCCCTTTTTCTTCTTCCTTCCCAAGAAAACCTGCATCAGCGATAGACATACAATTGTAACACCTGAATATTGGCTGTGGCTGAAGACAATGCACTCTTCTGAAAATCAGATTTCCAAAATTAGTAGGCAGTTTGGGGTTTGACCTTTATTTGAAAGTCAAAACCAGTTTTCTGGTGTCCTGTGGTAAACTAAATCACGTCAGGCTCAGAATAGATGCCTCCAAAGCCCTTTTACAATGTTAGATGTTCATGCCCTGCCTAAGAAAGTCACAAATTCTCATACACTGTTCAGTGGGTTCATAATGGCTAATAAGGAGCTCACATGGCCTACCCCTAACTAAAGTAAGTTTCCATTGCCATGCAGCCAGAGTGACCCTACAGCAGAGCCTCTAATGCCTGATCTAACTGAATTCCCCATCCAGGGCAGCTTCCAAGGAAGAAAAGTGCAGATGAAAGAAATTTAGGAAGTACAATGGTATCTCATGTTTGGTGAGATAAAAAGACATTTTGTTGCTCACAGAATATCTGCAAGACTTGGAAGACACGTGAAAGGTGCCTTGTAAGCTTAACATAAACTGTGTCTGAGGAACTGTGAATCAAGCAGTACAGTCACCTCCTGCCAGACACTGTAATCCCTGAGCTGTTTTAAGTGATCATATCACACAGTTTTCAGGGCTTAGTCAAGGTCCTTCTTCTTTTAGACAAGCCTGTAACATCAGCATAAAGTCATTGCTCCCATAAAATGAGGACAGTGCAGCCTTGCCAGGAAGACACAGAGAGAAGTTTGTAAGGAATGTTAGCCTAATGAGTTAAACACTGACTTGTGTTACGTGACTTCCATTTGTTACCTGATAATTCTGTGCAATGTGACAGTGGACAAATAATTGCAGTTGATGTTTTCCCTGTTTCTACAGTGTGAATGTTAACAAACACCTAGACAGGTTCCAGTGAAAGGCTCTGAGGATTAGGCCATTTTTGTGAAAGCTCTTGAAAATTAAATGTCCTTGCTAACTCCAGAGGAATGCTGAACATGGTACTAGAGCTGAGATATGCACAGCCTTACAGGGCTGCCCTGCAAGCTCTGTTGCATGCCACAGGACTGAGAAATGATGAAAGTTTCTCAGGGAGAGCTGGTAAAATTACCTATCATTCATTTGTTCTCCTTTCCTACTGTTCAACTCTTTTCAAACTTTACCTGTTTGAACTGAAATGCAACATTCCCAGTGTCTGCCTCAGGCTGATGTCTTCTCATTACCCCTGAATAACTATTATACTGCTATTAAGATTGCCAAGCCAAACTTTCAAAAAACATTCTGTGCAAACTTAGTTTGGTCCCTTGGGCATAGCTATTACAAAGACAACTAACAAATAACATGATCAGAAACAATTTTTTTTCTTATAGTCTCTGCCTCATTCAGTGCCCCTGCAGAGAAGGCAGGATTCATCTGTACTGCCTCCAGATATCTGTAGCCCTGGTGTCTACAGCTGAAGTAGACAGTTTGTGTTTCCTTTAGNAGGTAAAAGTACTTCCAGGGTGCAACTCAGCTTATTGTTAGACAGACACATTAACCCTGTTCAAAACCTGACAATTTTTTTCTATATAACAGACATATCTATGGATGCAGGATATTATTTGGCAGATCATACACCAGTCATTTATTTGGGTGCTACAGTGTATAGTGAAGTGCATCATCCCTTTTATCAAATGGGATTGGAGTGTAGAAACATTAAGTTGCCTTTAGTTTTACACACTAAGATTTATAATGCTTGGTATTATACAGCACTACACATATTCAAGGAACAGCTAACAACAACTGTTAAGTTCAAATATAGTTATGCATGCTCTGAACTTTTTCTAATGAGACTCTACTGTCTCCAGCTGGGTATCCAGAAAATGAGAAACATAGAGCTGAAGGCCAGCTGTGAGAAATCTGGTTTGTATCATCTGTGTAACAACACACAGGTGGGTGTAGAAATCCTTCCATGTCACTCAACTGCCTCAGGGATTCAGTTTTCTTTTCCAGCCACCTCCTGCCTCACTCACTGCATAACTTTAAGCACTGCAACAAATGAAGCAAAGGTTCTACAGACTGTCTCCCTTTGTACTGCAAAGTCAGGACTTATCTCCATTAGGTATATTTAATCCTTTGAAAAAAATAGTTTTCACACATAGTAATTACAACATATTACCTACATATGCAAAAAGGAGGCTAAATAAAGTTTCATAAAGTGTTTTATTTCAGAAATGTTTTAACTCTGATTGGTAACTTAAGTTTTCTTAAGCTAGACATCTAGGTCTGTGCTAATCATGCATATTTGTATTCCTGGGCAAAAAGAAAGCCATTGGAGGTGGGGGAAGGGCAAGGGGAACTCAATACTTCCTAAGTTAATCATGAAAATGGCATGTTAGGTCAAGCACCCTCTGGTGGCAGCTGCTTTTCTCTCAGACTGTAAATGGAATATGCAATGTTGTGCTGGTTTGAAAGTAAAACCAGTGAGAGACTCCAAGTCAGACAATACAATTTAATAGGAGGAATAAAAGGGAAATAAGATAAATGAAAATTATACAACCTGACACCCTGTTAGTTAGGGTGGTGGTGTCAGTCCAGATGAAGTGGTCTTGTTGAAGCAGTGATCCCATAGAAAGGTCTGGTAGCTCTGGTCCTCAAGGAGTCCAGCATCTTATGTGCTGTCCCAGATTATATCCAGGTGGGAATGCTTGGCTCCTCCCCCTGGGTGGGGCATCTCACAATGGGCTGATATCATTCTGTGAGTCATACAATGGGTCCTTGATTGCCCATTAACAGAGATAACTCCCAGAGGGAGTCACCTGTGAGTCATGTGGCAAGGCATTGATGGCCCATTAACAGAAGATAGCCCAGAGGGAGGGGACAAGGGAAAACACTGCCCCACCTGGTTCCTGGTTCCAACTGAGGGTGGTGATAGAATACATAGTTTGGGCACCTCTTACATTGTAACCTAGGACACATGTCTATGTTAATGTCAGATTTAGTTCTCAAAGTTTTGTTTACCCTTCAAAGTTTTGTTTTTAAATCTATGTTTAGACCAGATTATTCCAATATTTGTTTATTGAGTACATCAGTACTTTAAAATGTCCACAATTGCTGTAGGTGTGCACAAACCTTTCTTTTCCTTGTCTTTTTCTGCTGCATGTTTTTATCTTGTTCTGCCATTCCAGAGGTCTCTGGAGAGGCCTTGGTATTTAATTTAATACTTCTGAATTAAAATCAAGCTCAATAAATGAAAAAATATATTTTACTGTACTTGCTACCTCCTAGGAATGCATTGAATTAGTATGCCTTGTTGGGTTCTCCCCCAGGAGACTGATTTAGTCTAATGATAGTGCAAGGTCATTAGCACAGTATCAGCATAAATTCTGCTTAACCAATGCCAGGTGGTTGACTGGTTTGTGTTAATGTGTTGTGTGCATAAAACTGTGAACCCAACTCCTCTGTATGACAATGTGATCTCAAGAAAGATTTGGGCAGCCTGAATGTATTCCCACTAATCTGGGACCAGAGATAAGTCATTCTCATCAGTGCCCCTAAGATAAGTTTAAGACTTTCATTGACATCCAAAGCAGATTTTAAATATTTTTTTCTTAGCATGCTGATTTAAAAATTGCATATTTTTAAAGGAAAATCTTAAGTATGCTTCATGTGCTTTCTCCAATATTTATAAATCATTTGAGTATCTGGTTGCTTGTATATTTTTTAATCAGCTGTATAGGGGTTCTGTTTTTCTTATGATCTGAAACAATCTTTGTTAAAAAAAAACAAACCCAAACTGTAAGTGCAGAGTATATTTTACAACAACAAGGGTGACTGGAAGGCTCTGCAAGTGGGTCAGGGCAATGCCCAGTATCAATATGGACTGGAGGAATGAATGGATTGAAAGCAACCCTGGGAAGAAGGACTTGGGGATATCAGTGGATGAAAAAACGGACATGACCTGTCAATGTGTGCTCATGGCCCAAAAAACCAGCCATATCCTTAGCTGCATCAAAAGAAGTGTAGCCAGCAAGCCAAGGGAGGTGTTTCCCCACTTTGTGAGACCCCACCTGAAGTGCTGCATCCAGCTCTGGAGGCCCCAGTGCAAAAAAAGACAGCAACCTGTTAGAGCAGGTCCAGAGATGGACCCTAAAAATGGTCCAAGGGCTGCTATACCTCTCCTATGGACAAAGGCTGGCAATATTCAGTCTGGAAAAGTCTCAGGAAGGACTTTATTGACTTCCTTCAATATCCAAACAGGGCTTATAGGAAAGATGAGGGAGACTTTTTACCAGGACCTGTAATGACAGGACAAGGGGAAATGGTTTTAAAGCAAAAGAGGGGAGATTCAAGTTGGATGTAAGGAATAATTGTTTTGGTTTTTTTTCCATGTGAGGGTGGTGAGGTACTGGAAAAGGTCAGTGATAGAAGTTCTGATTGTCCCATTACTGTTGAAATGTTGAAAGTCAGGTTGGACAGAGCTTTGAGCAACCTGATCTAGTGAAAGACATCCCTGCCAATGGCAGGGTGGGTTTTCCCTAAGTGATCATTATCGTTCTTTCCAACTCAAACCATTCTATGATTCTACAATAAAAGCTCTAAATTTTCAGCCTCAGAGTTTTGCCTTTTTGACTTTTATGTTCTGGATTTTTCCATTTAATGATGTCAATTTATTGATTGTGAAATGACTGGAAAAGCTTCATTTTGCTATATCTGTGAAATACAGGCAAATCAAGGGACATACGACAAGTTTCCTTTCCAACAACATAACTAAACTCAATACCAATAGGGTTAGCAATGGATAAAGGGTTCTCCATCCTGCATTGTGCATTTTTCACTGCAAGCCCGAATCTTCCCTACTCACGAAGTGGTGTTGGAAAATTCCTGAGTGGGAAAGAAAAACAGAAAAAATAAGGGTTGAGGTTTTTTGATGATCAGATTTAGGAGGTATGTCCACTGCACATTGGTGCCCAGACCTCAAAAAGGAATAAAATTACCCATGAAGAAATGAAAAAAAAAAAAAAAAAAAAAAAAAAAAAAAAAAAAAGCACAGGCTCACAGCCTGGCAGTTTTGAAACACTGTCAACAACATCAATCAGTGCTGTTCTTTTGAACTTAGCAAAGGATTAAAGGCAAGCTGTAACTCAGGAGGACAAGAAAGAATTTTACATGACTAGAAGGTTCAGCCCTTATAAAATCTTAAAATATTTCAATAAACTTCTGATTGTCTAGGTGGCTGAGTAGAGGAATTTACATAGGACCCATATGTATGATGGCTGCTCAGAACTTGGTAAATTGAGGGGAAATCTTCAATCACAAAAGGATGATATTAGATCTCTTACACATGTTCTGAATTGAGCCCAAATTGCAGTGCAGTAGATGACAAGAAGTTCATGTGCCATCATTGTGGTGTCAAGACATGAGTTATTGCTCTCAGGCTCCAGCATCAAGATGCATTTCAGTCTCTATAACAATTCTTGGGTGATATCTCCTGAGATGTTTACAAGATTATAATTTACAGAATTTGAAAAATGTTCCCATGCCGAAAACACGCTGAAGGATACAGATGCTGAAGTCAAGAGAAGTCAAGTGCATCTTGCCCCAGAATAGAGAACACAGAGCAGTCCAAAACAAATGTCTGAGCAGTATTGCACACAGAGAACCTACATCATACAGTTCTTTGTCTTACTAAAACTCGTTGCTTTATTTGTAAAGGAGTATCTGCAACATGCAGACAGAAAGCATGAATTATCATGAAAAATTCTGAGTCTGAAACATCAGATCCTAGCAATCTCATACTGCCAGTAGTAGAACATTCCTAGAATTTCTCTAAAATTTTAGATGCCAGTTGTCTAATTTAAATGTATTGAAGACAAACAAAATCTGACACCATTTTGACAGGTGCAAAGAAATTGATCACAGAAATACACAAGTGATCAGGTAGAAGATACAAGGGTTTGAGGCTTGAAATTTCACTAAATCCAAACCAACAGTTTCAGATTACTTGCATCCAAATATTTAAGACCAAGTACAGGATACTGATAAACCATTACTGCTAATTCACAACACAAGATCCAGAGGGGAAAAAAAATAATAAAAGTCATTAACCACTTGAATTACCTAACACTGATGGTGGATGATTCTCTGTCTCAAGATACTGTAAAATTAATTTCCCACTACTTTAAAATCAAGTTTTTATCTTTTTTTTTTTTTTTTTTTTTTTTTTTTTTTTTTTTTTTTTTTTTTTTTTTTTTTTTTTTTTTTTTTTTTTTTTTTGGGGGGGTTTNTTTTTTCTAAAAGATACCATGCTTTTATGCAAACAAAGCAGGAGTTCAGCAAAATGATTTGGCTTATTAATTCAGGAAGTCAAACTATATCATATCAGAAAGGTCTCTTTATCTTTAAATCTACAAACCCCAGAACAGGGCTACAGAAGAAATGCAATCTTTTTGAAGCTATTATTTTCTTATTTCGAAAAACTTACGAGAAAACATAGCCCAATATTTTTAAACCTGAATTTATGTCTAAATGCTGGTTCCACTGATATAAATGGGGGATAAAAATCCTACTTAACCTCAGGAGGGCAACATTTCTTATTTCATTGTGGATTATATTCAGTTTTTGAAAGCATGACTCAGAATATTGCATGCACAGTATATGACAATTGGTACTGACATTAGGTACCAGGGAGAGGGGGAGTCATCACCTGAGTGATACAGCAGTTTCTCAAAATTTAATATATCACCGTGTTCACCTTGGGATATTGTTTTTCTCTCCCTTTCTTTGTGCATGCTGGCGCAATATCTGTCTCAACATTTGCAGTGGAGGACTATCCAAAAGCTACATAAAGCCAGTGAAAGTAATTTAAGAGTTGGGAGCAGAAGCAGGTATACTCTGAAAGGGAGAAGGGCACAACATCCTGTAGTGGTGCAGGCACAAGCATGAAAATCAGAAAACTGGATAAATCAAAGTTGCCTGCAGCTGTTCTCAAGAATGGGCCAGACAAGTGACTTTGCACAGCTGATTGCTGGAGGAGGACAAACAGCAGCACCAGTTGCAGGTCTGTGGGCCAAATCTAATGTTCAGTGTTTTAACAGTTCCACAAATCAATGCTATGTTCGCAGTGATACCAGGCAGCAGTGCTTGGGCTTGTGTTTGATAGGTCTGATCACCTAAAGTAATCAGTTTCACTGGGGATTTTCTATGTGTATTGTTGAATCACTGCCTGTAGCTCAGGTAGTAACTCTGGCCATAGATCCTTGTGCTGTACTTTTATTTCTTGATGTCATGGTGTCTGGGGCGATTTTCCTAGTAACACATGAGTCTGCCCATGTTTTCTAATTCCAGACATATAATGGCTTTGGTCTAATTTTCCTTACATTCTTTTGGTCTTCCATCATGGTTACAATTGTTTATTTAAGACATATTTTAGCAATTTTGAGATGTTTCTCCATCCTACTCTATGCACCTCTGCTCATTCTTATATCTTATTCACAGATTATAAACTGGGGGATGAGGTCATTGCCCTTGTTTGGCTGCCCTCCTACATAACAGAAATCACAGTGCCTGGAATTAATTCTTGGACGTATATTTTTTTTTTTCAGTTGTTGTTTTCCAAGAAACTGCAAAATCACTTAAAATTTTATCAGTGGCTTGTAGTATAGAACATATGAATATGCTTTCCTCCGTTGCCTTTACAGACTTTCTAGAAGTGATCAATAGACCCCAAGAGTTCCTAAGCACAGCTTGAAACCACTTGACTGGTTTTGGGAAAACATCAAATCTTGCCTTTCAGATTTTCAGTGGTGAAGAACTTGGATACTTCCATAGCTTTCCACAGAGAAAAATGTGCCTTTTACTTCTAACTTTAGTTTGTCTATCTCCAGCTTTCACCTTGACATGTCATTGTCCACTAGACAGAATAGCCTTCTACAATCAATATCCTACCTCCAGGATGTAGCTGTGACCCCTCTGATTTCTCCTTGACAAGCTAAACGGCTTGTGATTTTTTAAGCTTTTCTCTGAGTGGCATGTTTCTCAACCTCCAGCTAACCCTGTGGTTTTCCTCTCAGTGTTTCTCACTTTATTATGATCCTTTCTATGACTTTATTCATAGGAACTGAGGCAGCAGTCTAATAATAACAGAAGAAGGCCTAATGCCCCTGCTCAAACTGATATTCCCTTTTTTAAATAAACGTTCAAGTATCCCAGAGAAAACTCACAGAGATCTTGGGTTTTGGTACTTAACATAGTTCAAATGTTCTAGACAAACGGTGCATTTGTGCTCCACAGACAAACTGTATGACTCTGGAGCATCTCTCAGTCATAATAACAGAGATGGCTACAGCCCGTTGACTTCCTTGATAATCCACCCCCATCATTTTTTTCTGCATCAGCACTTTCTAGGCTTAAATACTCTATCCCATGACTATGGATGCATTTTTTCCCTGTACTCTCTCCATAGTGAGTGGAGAGAAACTGGACCTTCCAAATGACCCCAGCACAACTGCCTAAAACCTCTGGGCTAGAGGGCCCTCTGATGGGAATCTAATTTTCTCCATGAACAGTGAGAACCTGTGTGACTGGCTAACACCAGGAACTTCAGAGGACTCAAATGAGGTGAGGTGGATGCCACAGGCACTAGACAGTGCTTCCAGTGGCTATTTTAAAGCATAAGCTGTACCAAGGATCAGCTTTACACTTATATCCAGTATCTACACATCTGTCTCAATATATCATGAATGCTATAAATCACCCTATTGTTAACCAAAGTTTTTGTCATCTTCAAAAGTCATCAGTAACAGCTGCATTTTTCACAGGTCATTGTTGGAAATGTAAACCAATGCAGAAGTAAAAAAACAGCCTAAGAGGCACTCTCTCAGAGTGAATCCATTTAAGAATGTTTTCCTTTTTCATAAACATTTTTAAGCCTGTCATTTAAGAAGTTTTGAAAACATTTAGTATGCATGGCTTTCATTTCATATGATTCAAATCATGCAGTACCAATTGGTACTTTATGAAAGCCATAATTGGGTGCTATTCTGCTTGTCAACCAGATTTTCAAGTTAGCATGACAAGATTTTCCAGGTTGATTGAAAATAATGAAATTATTTTATTTTTAATTTCTATTAATTGAGTTTCATATCAACTGTGAAGACTTTTTTTATTAGGATCCCAGCTGAGCTGTAAAATCTATAATTACCTATGTTATCACACATATACATCAGTGTGTCCTTTTGGGCAGCAACCATGACTTGCTATAGGTCTTCCTGTAGAGGCTACCTGATGCTTTAAATTATCCCAAACACTTAGTATGCAGGTTAGCCAATGTGCTAGAATGTTTGCCAGAAAGATCCAATTATATATTTATAAAACTGTCTGAGTATGATCCAAACTTCTCTCTCTTTGATGGGGTGTTCTATGACACCTTATTATAAAGATATTTCTGGGTTTTAGTGGGTCTAGTGGTTTTTAAAGTGAACTAAGAAGCTGTAGCAACAGTCATTGGAATGCAGGCTTTTCCTCTAGCAGTCTACCAATGCATGTTAGTTTTGCTTCTCTGTCCCCAAATCTTTCCATACACCTGCAGATCAAATTTGAAAATCTGGGTTTGTTTTGGTACTAGGGCTAAAATAAATATCTGTTAATTCATAGAGCTAGGCCTCTGGTTTGGACCCCACAATGTTATTCCCTGTTTTCTGGCCTGAGAAACAGGGAAAATCTGTTCTGTTACAGAATGTTTTTTTGCTTCAAGAACAAAGAGTGACACCATCCCATGCTTTGTACAGGGAAAAATAGAAATGTACCATGAGCATATGACAGGAGTTATACAGGGTTCCTCTTAGTATGCATCAAAGCCACTGGTGGTGGAATCCAGAATTGCCTGTCTCCTTCATCATCTAGTTTATGAGGCCTCATGCTGTTTTGCTTGAGAATTGTCTAAGCAACCAGGTATCTCTGCTACATAAACAGGAATTTCATCTTATGTACCAAAACAGTATGTACTCTTAAACAAAACAAAAGAAAAAACTAAAACCAAACCAAAATAAAACAAAACAGAAAGTGCTGAGGAAACCTCAGTCCTGTGCCCTGGTCAGCCTGAGGAAGTTTAAACTTATAGTCTCTATCAAGGCAAGGGAGCATGTCAGCCAAACAGCTGTGGAGTGTTTAAGGCAAAAGCTTCTTTTATTCTTCTGTTAAACTTGGACCTTTGCAGCCAGGGAGGCATGCGGCCAGAGAGACTGTCTCTAGACCCAGGTCTTGGGAAGACATAAGAATTTTATATAAGCAAATTTATATGGTTGAATTTGGATACAGAAAGAGAAACAGCCTTGGAAATTGTGCCATTTCTTGACTGAATTGTGCAACTGCTCAGATACTTTAAAAACACATTTTGTTTGACTTTTGGCTGGAAGGTAATCTGTCCTTCTGTCTCTTTCCCCTTCACCTTAAAATGGCCACTTCCCCAAAGAGAACCAATTATGGATTCCAGCATCCTGAATCTAAAAGAGAGGGAGGGCCTGAAGGCACTAAGAAAGGCAAGACTTCATGACAAGTTGTGAAAAAAGGTCAGAAGAGAGCTGAGGAGCTGGGATTCTATTGGCATTTTCTGGCAGTTCTTGTAAGGTAACTGGAGAGAGGCAGACACATTGAGTGGATGAACAGAGAACATCTCCCAAGCTCCCCAATACTCATTTACTCTGTGTCCTCTATTTGACTTTCTGTTTCTATTAGGATGATTGAATTGGCCACCCTCCCTCTGTTTACCAAGCTCCCTCACTGAAATAGGCACCTAAAATATAGGCACATCTGCTCACAAATGAAGCACTGTTGGAGTCTTTCCATTATCTACCACATGGGAGCAGGATTAGGTTCACTGTCAGTTTTGGGGAACATGAAAGGGATAAAGAAGCATGAATTATGCATAACAGAATTGCACCCTACTGGTTTCTTAAGACATACAAGATGTTTCAGTCCCATTGTCATCCTAGCATGCTCTTGGAGAAAATGCTTCACACAGCCAGAGGCAGTCCTCACAGTGTAGCAGGACTCATCCGAGACTCCTGATACAGCACCATATTGACATTCTTCTGCTAGTGACGTATGTTTTGTGTTGTTAAAGATCTGGCAGCATGTAACAGTTTGTTAGGCTGGCTAAGACTGCATAAAATTTAAGAAATAAACTGAGTAGGGAAAAATTTATTAGAGAACTGTTAAAACCTGAGTGGGTTTTTTGTTTTGTTTTGTTTTGTTTTTCTAAATCTTCCTTTTGATTATTTTCATTGCGGCTAACGGAAAGAAAAAGAGTATTAAACTAGCAATCTGATCACAACCCTCACATACCTTTGGTTTAGACCTAAACTCTTCCAGGCAGTAATACAATCTTTTAAAACCAGACCCAATTTAATGATGGTCTAAATTAGCAAGAAGTAACTTTTTTAATGAAAGGCTTTGGACAGTGCTTGGCATGACAGAACAAGCCCATATATTTCTCCCAGGGACAACTGCGGGTTATTGATCAGTCGTCCCACTAAGTCTCCTCACCCTCCCTGGCACAGCTCGGACATTTGAGTCATTCGGCCCAGCGATGACTTTTACGTGCCCACCACGGGTCCCAGGGTGACGGGATCGGCGGGTGCGTGGCCCCTGTGCTGGCCGAGAGCCCTTGGCACACGACTCCCGTCCTACCCACTCTCCGGGAGCCCGGCGTTCACTCCGCACCGGGGACGGCCCCCTGCTCGCACCATCCCTCCTGCCACTTCTTGCCCGGAGTGGAGACGGCGCGGCCGGTAGCTCAGGGAGGGCCCGGGCACCGCTCCCGCCCCCTNAGGCAGCCCCCGCCTGCTGCTGGGGCACGGCCGTGCCGGACGAGGGGAGTGGGCGGCGGTCCCGGCCCGGGCGCTCCGCACCTCTGCCGAGTTTGGCCGGCCCAGAAGGGCAGCCGAGAGTTCAGCATGCAGGAAGTTTTGAGGCAGCTCGGAGAGTAACGCGGCGGCGGTGACCGCTGCTTCGCGTGCTCTGCGGTTTTGCGCTTTTTTTTTTGTGGGGATTGTGCCTTTTTTTCTCCCCTGAGTACAACTCCCCCAAACACACTGGCAACCCGCAACAATCAAAAAGTCCGGTAAGGGGGAAGAGAACACGAGCGAGGGAAGCACCCTCGGCGGGAGAGGAGAGCCCGTTTCTTCTCAGAGACACGGTCCCGCTCGCAGCTGGTCCCAATGCAACTGCTCATCCTCCTCCTGCTCTACGCCGTCGTCTGTGCGAACTTCTGTAGCCGTCAGGGCACCACCGCCCCTGCCCAGAGCGGATCTATAAAAGCCCTGCGGGCTTCCAACATCAGGCGAGATGGTAAGTGTCCTGCTGCTTTATTATTTATTCCTAAGGGCTGCTTTTGCGGGGGAAGCCCTTAAGCGCGCCTCGGGGCTGCCGCTCCCCTGTCCCGGCAGCGAGTGCCGTGTGCCCAGAGGACGACTGAGGTCGGTCCCGGTGGGGTCCCGACACGGGGGTGTTAGCCTGGTCGTGGGGTCGGGCTCCGGTCCCGGAGGCCGGTCCGGGAGCGTGTGGCCAGGTGGCAAGAGGGAGGTGTGGGCTGAGGGGGCGACTTTACCCGGCGGCTGCACCCCCGGGCGGTCCGAGACTTCTCGAGACAACTTCTCGGAGTACCCCAGCGTCCCCTCTAGGCTGCGGGGGGCACCTCGCCGCTGNTTTCGGCGGCGCCAGGAGCCCCAGGGCTCCTTGGTGGGAGAGGTATCTTCTCCCGGCCCTGCCAAAGCCTCGCCGCCTTCGACTACTGAAAGGGCTGTCGGCGTGCTGCTCGCCGGGTCGGGGGACGTCCTCGACCGGAGGAGGGTCTGAGCCCAGGGCTTGGTGTTCACCTGGATCTGCTGGGCACTGCCCCACCTCGTCCCGTGTGATGGCCGGGGATGGTGAGCACCCATCAGGACGGCAGCGGGCTCCCGGACACCGCCCGCCCCGTAGGAAGGGTGTTTTCAGCCTGAACTCCGGCGCGGTTCCCTCCGGAACCTGCCGGCGGAGGATGCCCTGGGCGGCCGAGGTGTCCACAGCGCAGCAGTGCGGGACGCAGGTGCCTCGAGTGTTTATGCTCGTGTGCCGTGGCCCCAAGGGGAATGAATGGGGAGACCGCATAAAAATAGTGCTGCTGAAATTCACCTCTACAATCCCCGACTTTCAGTTTGAGAAGAGTGATGGGCCTGTGGCCAGGGAGCAGCCTGGTGCCTTCTAGCCGCACGTGGGAGAACTTGCTCTTGCACATTGCCGTGTACCTTCTTACCACGGCGAAATGCAGGATGTTCTCCTTGCAAATGAGCAGAGTTAACATCAGTCTTTGAGTTAACATCTTCCAGTTGACAGCATTTACATATTTTATAAACCCTTTTCAAAAACCCAGTCACTTGAGCCATTTCCAAGACTGTATTTGCCAGTGTTTATTTTCCAGTATGTATACAATGCATGTAATGGGTTTACAGTTGATTTAGGAAGATGCTTCTGTTTAAAGTTTGGAGCCATATTGAACTTAATATTTTTATGCCTTTCCTAGTCACTGAAAGAAGATTTCGAGAAGGTGGACAGTTTTTTTTTTCTTAGAATGGAAATGCTGAGTCAGGAAGCAGGACAGAATTGTGGTACTTTCTGATACAGAAGTCAAATTTAATCTCATCAAAGAAAAAAAATGTGTTTGTAATAAAGGTACATATTTGTTATTTCTGTGTCATTCTTTAAAATTACTCTGTGTTTTATCAAACTTCATGACTTGTTAGCCTTCCATCTTCATAGAAGAACTGAGACCATCCGAGCTAAGCTAAGCAAGCTTCCGTCCAGCTCAAACTTCAAACAAACATTGTCATTGTATCTAAACTCTGATACTTAGAGCATCAAAATGTGTATCACTCTGATCTTCTCTGTATAATCAATGAAGAAATCATTAACCCCTAATATAAATAAAGTTTTCATATTAATGGCAGTATGGTTGTTTTACTCCTCAGAAGACTTCCTGTGGTGAAACTGCTTCTTGAAGTGATGAGGAGAGCAGGCCTCTGAAATGATTAGTTAATTGCTGTCTTCCTGGTTGCAATAATTTGACAATTTGATTAAGCTTTGTACCTTTAAAATTATCCGAGGCAACTTGCAGTGGTTGATCTTTGTGGGTGCCAGGTGGACTCATACTGGGGCTGTTGGAAGGTGGCAGATCTGTATGTGATTACACCCCATCTTTTGTCTTTGCTGGGATGTGTGCTAGTGAGCCTTGCAGCCTACATGCTGAAGTCAGACACTTCTGCAATTCTTGAGTGGATGTTTTGGACCTACTGAAGAAGTCACAGACTTTGATGAAGACCACCCTTAGTATGCTGCAACCTTGCTCTCTCCCTGTGTTTGCAAATCCTTGCTTTTTCTCTGCAAAGGACCATGTGTTCTGATGTGGCCAATGGAGCTGGGTGTGGGGTTGCAACATTTAAAGCAGATCAGCTGCTGATCCCTCTGATTTTACTCAAATGAAACTGTTGCTTGAGTTCCTTGACTGAGGGTCTATATTTGTGCAGCCAAAAGTTTTGAGCAGTATACCAAATGTTGCATGCATGGAACGAGCTCACAAGCAAATGCTTAGACCACAGTTGGCTGTAGGCCACTAATAGTATTTCTGTCTTTTATTGTTCACAGTGGTGTTTTTGTGTTGTTTTGGTCTGAAGCAATGATATGGAACAGCATGAAAGATGTGTGAATTGTGTTGCTGAGTCAGACAGTATTTTTTGCTTGGTAAATATTTGCAGACATGACAATACAGGGTGGGATCTGAGAGCACCCGGTATAGTAGGGTAAATGTGCTACAACAGTCTCTGAAAACACACAGCAAAGATAAAAAGTAGTTTATTATTTGTGTTCTGGGTTGATGATCATGATTATTAAGTTGTGAAATTAAAAGAGATACTGAAGAGGAAGTGAAGCCCATTGAGCTTAAAAAAAAAACCAAAACTTGGGAAGTCCAAGACCACCTGCACATTCTGTTAAAAAAACAAAAATCCTTTAAGTTCCAGTTTTCTGTTGCTTCCGAGCAGGATAAACTAGTGATACTGTGTACACAGAGTTTAATATGGAGGCTTGGTCTTGCTTCTGGCCAAAACAAACCTTTGCAGTTTTCATGATTCAATATTGCCTTTCTTCTTTCAAACTAAAAGAAGTTGGCCTATCTGTAATTGCTCTTACTTTAGACTGAATTTGATCTGATAAGAAATCTATAGGTGAGGGCAGCACATACAAAAAATTGCCATTTAATGACTACCAAACCTAACCAGACTGTACTTTCTGCTGAAGATATTAAGAATATAAATAACTTGCTTACAAGACATCCTCTTGTCCTAGTTGAAGGACGGTCATTGATGACTCAGCAGTCCAGTGTAGCACTAATCAATTTTTTTAAGTGTCCTAGAGGTGCCAGCAACATTTATAGCACAAGTGGTGGTATTCACTTAGAGTGTTTATTAATGCTATTAAGTTAAGTACTTTGAAGTTCATCAGAATAACACAGAGGTCTTCCAGATGCTTCCATTGTTCTATTTTGACTCAATTTCCCAGTTTGCAGTATGCAGGTAATATTGCATAATTACAAGAAGTCTGATATTTTGTTTCTCCTATTTTGGTTGTTTATGTGTACTTGGAGATGAAAAGGAGAAGATAAAAAGTGCTAAATAATATTATTTACTATATAATGTCTAACTGAAACATCACATGCTTTTTCTTATCAGTTACTGAACAAACATGTGCTTAGTCTAGGAGAGTATGCCTAGTCTGTATCTTCAGACTAAGCATCACCATACATATTTTAAACTTCAAACTCCAGAGTTTAAAGAAAAGACAGAACAGAACAGACAGCATAGTGGCAGGTCATTTCAGTATGTAAACAACTGAAAGCCATGGAATCAGTGTCTTGTGATGTGGATTTGAAACCATAACATCAGATGACTTGAGATAAGCCACTCTTGTGGCTTTCATTGTGGATCCAAAAAAAAAAGGAATTTTCAAACTTTGCTTTGCTTGTGCACCCCCAAATTGCAAATAAAAAACTATACTTTATCATTTTGGGGAATGGCCAATAGCTTATGGCTCTTTAAGGGCCAATCCAAATGGATGTGGGGCATTAACTGTACCCTCTTCTTCCCTCTATTGGCTGATCCCTAATCAAAGGGAAAAGTATATGGTGGTTTGGGCAGTATTCTCTCACCAAATAAATGTTACGTGTCAGCTCTTGGGAGAAGATTTTTGTGTTTTCTCTTTTTTGGTTGTTTGATTGGTTAGGTTTTTTTAAAGAGGGTAGATTTAGATTAAATGCTTTAAGGTCCCTTCCAACCCAAGCCATTCTATGATTTTATGGTATTGAGGGAAATTCTTTACAGTGGATGTGGTAAGGCACTGGCACAGGTTGCCCGGAGAGGTCTGATCAACAGGTTTCATCAAGCGTCCCTGCTCATGGCCAGAGGATTGGAACTAGATGACCTTTGAGGTTCCTTTCAACCCAAGCCATTTCATGATTCTATGATTTTATGTTTCCATGATTCTGCAAAATGTCTCTGGTATCACTAGTGGCATAGACCATCTCTTTTGGAATGAACTTACTGAGTTCTTTTATAATAGGCTTGTATACATTTTTTAGAGGACTCTGGTAACATAAAATTGTGTCAACCATAAAATGGACAAAACAGTTTTTTATAGGCTTCATTTCCCAGTTTTCTAGATTTTGTATAGAAATGTATATTTCAGGCTTCATGAGTTTAAAAAAAAATTAATAACTTCCCTGCAGTAATGCATTTTGGTCTACAATTGTCTGACTTTGATGATGTCTCTTATCTGTATAATTAACAGTTTGGACTGAAATATCAAAGGATATTGCATGAGAATTCCAACCCTGACTCAGCAGCAAGCTGCATAGAGGAATTCTCTAAAGGAACTTGAAATATGTTTTATCAGGCAGATGTATATCATGGTGGAAGTCACTATAAATTCTTTAGGCAGTCTCTTGAAACTTCATGGTTTTCGTTTGGGGCTTTTTAATGTATTACTATGAAATTGGATTAGGCCAGCTAATTCTTTAAGGGCTGGAAGAGAAAACTTGATAGTTGTATTGCTTTGATTTGTAGAAACTGAACAGTGCTGAAAATCTAAAATAACGTTGGGAGATTTTTTCCACTGTTGTGCCACAGAGATGTTGTGTTTCATAAAATATCTAGAAATAGGCATAAATAGAAAATTCACAGGGTATCATTAGTGCAGTAATATTCATAATGTGATTACCTTTGACCATCTTCATAATTCCATTTAAGTCAAGGGGTTCAACTTTTACAGGACAGTGTGATAAGAAAATTCAGATAGCTTATATGAAAATGAGGTGAGTAAAAATAACTATATTTTTTAATGAACAAAGTGTACCGAGTACTTGCAAAATTAGGAATCATAGGATTGTTTAGGTTGGAAAAGACCTCCAGGATCATCAAGCCCATCTGTTTACTCAGCACTTACACAATTGGCCTTGGGCCATTGATCTGGCCTGTCCAGATCTCTCTGAAGAGCCTTCCTACCCTGCAGCAAACCAACACTCCTGCCCAACTTGCTTTTATCTGCAGGATTGCTGAGGGTGCACTCACTCCTCTCATCAAGGGCATGGATAAAGATACTGAAGGGGACTGGTCCCAATACTGAGCTCTGTTGAGCTGGCTTGTGAGCAGCCACCAGCTGGATATAACTCCATTCAGCACCACTCTCTGGACTTGGACAATTGGGCAGTCTTTTATACAGGAAATAGTGCCTGTCTACAAGCCATGAGCATCTGGTGTCTGAAGGATAATTCTGTGGGATATGGTGTCAGAAGCTTTACTAAAGTGTCTTGGGACTGGCTGAGATGGAGTTAATTTTCCCCATGTCAGCCCTCACGGTGCTGTGGTTTGCATTGGTAGTTAGAAAAGTGTTGATGACACAGGAGTGTTGTGGCTACTGCTGAGCAGTGCTGACACAGCATCAGGGCTGTGTCTCTAACATTCTGCCTCTGTCAAGGGGCTGGGAGTGGGAAAGGACACAACCAGGCCCAAATTAACCAAAAGGGTATTCCTTGCCGTCTGACATCAGCTCAGATATAAAAGCTAAGGGAGGGAGCTGGAATTGGGGGCATTTGTTATTTTAAAATGTTTGCCTTCTGGAGCAATAACTATGTATGCTTCAACTTCACTTCCCGGGAAGTGGCTGGATATCAACCCAGTGGAACTTTCTTCTCTTTGTTTATACACACCAAATTTTCACTTTTTTTTTTTTTTTTTTTTTTTTTTTTTTTTTTTTTTTTTTTTTTCTTTAGTAAAATGCCTTACCTCAAGCTACATGTTGTTTTCCATCTTACTTTCTCTCCCTTGTCCCACTGAGAAGGGGAGTGATAGAGAGACTTGATGGACAGTTGTTGTCCAGCCAAGGTAAACCCACTACATAAAGTCCAGGTAGACAAAATCCACAGCCTTTCCCTCATCCACTGAGGGAGTCACCTGGTCACAGGAGAAAATCAGGCTGGTCAAGCAGGACCTGCCTTTCCTAAAGCCATGCTGACTGGGCCTGATCCCCTGGTTGTCAGGCACGTTCTGCATGATGACTGTTGATGAGCTGTGCCATGACTTCTCCTGCACTGAGGTCAGGCTGACAGGCCTGTGTTTCCCTGTATCCTCCTTCTGGCCCTTCTTGTAGATGGGTGTCACATTTCCTGACCTTCCAGATTTGCTAGCACTCTTGGTAGATGGTGGAATGTGCCTGGGTGAGCACTTCTGCCAGCTCTCAGGACCCTTGGGTGGATGCCATCTGTCTAAGTGACACAAGTGGTGTAAGTGGTGTAGCAAGTCACTGACCATTTCCTTTTGGATTGTGGGGGCTTCATTCTGCTCCCTGTCCCTCTCTTCCAGCACAGGAGGCTGAATACCCAGAGCAAACTGGTCTTACTATCAAAGACTGAGGCAAAGAAGGCATACATTTGTACATGCATTTGCAGAATAAATATATTTTTTATCTTTAGAGTATTGTCTAATACAGAAAAATAGATATTCACCTCTCATGGAATTATGAAGTATATTTAGTTGGAAGGGACCAAGGATGATCATTGAGTCCAGCTCTTAGTCCTGCACAGGACATCCCCAAAAGTCACACTGTGTGCCTGAGAGCTTTGTCCAAACAATTGTACGGAGTACATAAATTAAGGACAGAAGCACAAGGAAGTGAGATTAAGTACATGATATAGTTCGTTCCAAATCGGCATTAAAATCATAAAAAAAATTTTACCTAGGAGTTTGTTATAGAGTACCACAAAAACACCCCCACACCCTAGGTTTAATATAATTTTTTGAAGTCCTAGTTGAACAGTGAAGTATTAGACCAATATTTGAGCCTAACTATTCAAGGTAGTTAAGGTTTTTACGTATGTTGGTAGCTATGTAATTTGTGGAATTTGGGTTGAAAGCAATTATGTTTAATAATGTCTGTCAGATTTTCAGGTTGCTAGTTGATGTTCTGAAAGTAATTTTCACATTATTAAATTTTTTTATTAATTGAAAAGGAACTTACTAGAGAAATGATTATCAAGGAAGAAATTTCTTGAACAAATACACAAATTCACTACAATATATTTCTGTCACTCCTTCTTTAGACTGTATGTAACAATTACAGAAAATTAATATAGCTACAAAATGTATATTATTTATACAGCAAGAAGCTCCTTTGGGGACCTATAAAAAGGACATGAATGGCTTTTATTTCATACCTCTAATATACTCTAGGTACAAAAGAAGCAGCAGGAGTTTATGTGTTTTATAGTCTAGTCTTTTCCTATGGATAGTCTGGCTAATATTAAAATATATCTCCAGCAAATGACAGATTGATCTCTTTAAAAAAAATTAAAATATCTTACAGCACTGGCACTGAACACTGGGTAAGCATCTGCATGTGATACCAGAGTCCCAAAGGCCTCAAAATAGCATACCTTGTTGTCTCCAGAGCAGTAATTGTGGTTTCTTGAGGTCACTTCCAACCTCAACCATTCCGCAATGACATTTACTGCAGCTGAGAGGGGAGTGGCAGTGGATGGAACACACTGGTCCTAAGAAGTAGTGCTTGCCTTTCCTATCTCTTCCAGACTGCTTTTCCTCTTTCCCTTCCCTCCCCCTTTCTCCATGTGCAGCAATAGCAAGAATATGGAGTCTGGCTCTCCACATCTGTGAGTCCAGCTCTGTGCCTTTTCCTTGCCATCCTCTTCCATTTCATGTCTAGCTGCAGGTAGTTGTGCTTACTCAGCTGAGAAACCTTGGGTTAACTCTCAAAGTTTTTAGCATGATTCCAGCCCCGAAAAAGGGCTGCCTTGGCTTGCTCTGGCTTGTGTGCACCTGCAGGGATTTGACATCAAGATACTAAAGGAGTCCTAAGAAATATCATGAAGGCTCTGTGTTGGCATTCTCTGTAGTAAGAATTTGCCCACTAATGCAAGGAAATTTAGTAGTAATCTTTTAGTCAGTTGGTTTAAGCTGTGTTCAAGAATTGCCTCCAGAATTCCTGCTTTTGTATTTATGAGGTTGATTACATTATACCAAATTTTGGATAAAAGAGAGGACTTACATCTCTGCTTCTGGTGAGGTTCTCTTGGCTGAAATACTGGATTGCATAGTGTTGTTTGGCAGTTTGTTTCAAATCAGTCTCCTGTTTACAAAGCTAAGGAAGTGTCTTGTTTACAGTGTGAAACTGGAGATACTTTCTTTTGGGAGTTTGGGTTTGGCTCCAATATTTTTGGTAGTAAATAAATCCTACATGATCTCGAGCTTCCTATTGTACTTGAGTAGTGTTCAGTTTCATGTTTCCTTTCTGATCTGTATCCCACGGTGTGAAGGCCAACATCCCATGTTTCTGCTTTGTTAATTACAGCTCTGCGTATTTGGAGACGGTGCAGGAGGACACACTTTACCTTCTGTGCAAACTTCCTGCCAGTGTATTTTAGCCCTGCTGTGCCTTGGGACTTGATGATGTTGAGACTCTGTAAAACTATTTATTAAAAACTAGGTCTATGAAAAACTTGAAAAATATCCATCTTGACTTTTTCTGCACTTAAAACAATGTGCTTAAAACTTCAAACAGCACTTCTTGTTGCAAGGCCTAGCACACAATTCACATGAATTAATACAGGGCAGGATAAAATGCTTAGGAATTCAGTGATGAGTTTGTAATGGAACCAGAGACTTGTAAAAATGTTTAGTTTGATAAAGACCCTAAGATTGAGTCCACATAGCACTGCCAAGCCCACCACTAAATCATATCCCTTAGTGTCACATCAACACATGGGTTAAATACCTCTAGGTGTAGTGACTCAAACGCTTCCCTGTGTAGCCTATTCCAGTATTTGACAACCTCTACAGTGAAGAAATCTTTCCTAATATGAAATCAAAAGCTCACTTGTTCTTGTACTATTGCTTATTACATGGGAGATCAAGCCCCACCTGGCTACACCCTCCTTTCAGGGAGTTCTAGAGAGTGATAAGGTCCCCCTGAACTTCCTCTTCTCAGGCTGAACGTCCCCAGTTCCCTTGGCCGCTCTTTGCAAGACTTGTGCTCCAGACCCTTCCTGAGCTTTGTTTCTCTTTGGATGTGCCTCAGCACCTTATTTTCTTTTTTTGTAGTGAGGGGCTTGTGTACAGTACTCAAAGTTAGTATGTTCAGTTAGTGTCTATACACTGAGACAAACCAAACAAATCCTTTGCACTGGTATAGATGGAGAGGTAACTGATATAGTTAGAGATTGTGTAGCAAAAATACAGAACAAAGCCTTGTATTCAAATGTCAAGTTTTGTTTTTTCTTCTATACTGACTACCTTATGTGTCACCCACAGGATATCCTACAAGTGACTTCAGCTGCAGTACATTTCTAAACAAGACCATAAGGAAACCTGTCAGTATTTTTCAGTGTCTCGCATTGTTTCTGTTTGTTTTTTAAAGAGGCTCCAAATGTAATATGCAGGGGTTTCTGTTATTGTTTCTTTTTGGATCAGTTGCAAAAGATTTTTCTCAGAGTTGAATGTATTTCTAATCTGATGTGACTAACAAAAGAAAAGTGGATTGAGGATGAAGCAGAGACCCAGACTGGTTAGAGAGAAGGAATAAAAATAGATACATAGAATGTTGATCCCTGGAAGTACTATGGGATCTCAAAACCATTTATGTACTATTCTGCTCTTAATTTTTCAGCCAATTTTCTTGAAAGATAAATCCTTTACCTTAACAAACCAGTGGCAGTAGTGCTGAGTGAGATCAGCAAGTAGGTGGTGATAATGCCTTGGGATTCTTCATGGAGATGGACCAACAGCTTCTTAATTGTGATATCACAGCAGGGATAATCACTGATAGGAGTGATTTCACTCACACATCCAGATGTCAGTAAAAGGGTTTAAGACCTCCTTGCAGAAGCCTACAGAGAATTTGCTGGTTTGAAATTGATAGAAAGCCCCAAAGTTATGCCACTTTCCCTTTGTGGATCAGGTTGTAAGCCTGTTCCCTTGCTCCTTTAGACACATTCACATTGCTTTGTTAGGCTTCTGAATGTTTGGCAGTCCACACAGGAGGATCCTGGTTTGGTTCCACGCTGTCCATATGGTGTGACCTGGGGTTCCCAAACTCCAAGTATGCATGTATCACTGCTACTCTAATAAGATGTCTTTGAAATTGTGAGAAGGGAAAAGGGATTCTTTGGTTTTTTTCATCCTCCTTATGGAAGAAAACTGTTCTGTACCTGAATAGGCTTGGTTTTATTTTTGTTTGGAATTAATATTTGTCACCCAGGAGAGCTTATTGACATGGTATGTGTTTCTCACCAGTTCCTGTTATTTTTAAGATCCTGGAAAATTAAACTCTTTTTAAAGCAAAATATAAAATTGTTGCATCATATGTAGTAGTGATCTGGCTGCTCCTAGTATGTGTAGGGTCTGCTGTTACATAATTAGCATGTGCAAACATCTGAACCTCCAGAGTCAGTTCTCTGAGGGTGCACACCCTGTTTACAGTATACTCAGGGTGTCCTGAGTGGTGCCTCTGAGAAATGGCTGCAGTGACAACCCCATTTTTGCAGAACCCTTGAGTAGTATTAATGTGTCTTGAGTCTGTTCTTGGACCTACATGGCAAAGCCCCATCTCCATACATACAGCCTGTCTATACTCATAGCTCTCTGCAAATTAAAAATATGACTCTATGGGGATTTCTGAAAGCTCCCAATACTCTATTCCCATTGAAGTCACTGCTAGCTTATTCCACACTCCTGTGAGATGAGAGCTTAGGCAGCACTGAGGCCTGATTTCATGTTGTAATGTTTCCATAAATGGACTTCTAAGTATACACAAAATCTATTTTTAATCCATAAGCACTCAATAACATCACCAGTGTGGATTTGCTCTATGCCTATATTCCCATTTGTGAGTTTCCCTAATAACTGTTGAACCTGTTGGTTAAATTGAGGATAAAACCTCAAAGGTATTTCAGTTCTGTAAGCTTTCTGAAGACTAGCAAGAAAACAGAGAGAAGAGAGACTGTATTAATATCTCCCAGGGAGCTGGGAAGAGCCTCATTCTCACTGTTCAGCAGTCAATCCAGGGGGAGAATACTCCAGTATGCCTTAACACTGGGAAAAGTTTAGAATGCAGATCATATACACAGGATCACAAAATAAACTGAGTTGGAAGGGTCCTGCCAGGATCAAGGAGTCCAACTCCCAGCCCTGCACCACCTGGACCACCCCTAAGAGTCACAACATGTGCCTCAGAGCATCGTCCAAACACTTGAACTCTGTGAGCCTACCAGTGAGGTACAAAGCCTTGAGGTTGCAATACTTCTACTGTATGAAGAATTACATTTGATTTGAAAGAAATATATTAAGTAATGTTTAAGCCTTAACAAAGATTTAGACATTTTATATCTGCATTTAGATATTTCAAACAAGAAAATGCTAAAAATATTCTAAATTTATTTGGCATTATTTCCTTTTTCTTTGCTTTTGTATCTTCTGATCAACCAGGGAAAACAGCACGTGAGTGGCAGATAGGTACCAAGTATCTCCCACTACACGGTCTGGGGTGCAGGAACACATGTAGGAGTCAATGACTACATGCACTACAGCTGCTCCAGGGAGGAGATCTGTAGGTACAGATCTTTCAGTCAGCATTATGTCTGAATGGTTTTGGTCAGGATGAGTGAAGAGTAGGAAAGGGAAAAGAGCTGGTTGAGCAGTGAGACAAACAGCTGAAAAAATTCAGAAGGTAGAGAGACACTGGGCTCAAAAAATGTAAATACATGTTTGTACTTACATGTTCGTGCAACCAGCCCACACCCGAAGTATATTCTTACAGATGTTACCACAAGATTTATTATGTTCTTTGCACTATTCAATTGATCCCTTTTCTGTCCAGTACTTGCAACTTGCAGCAACCCCTGGCTCAATTTTTGTGACTATGTACCTTCAACCAGGTGTTGGCAAGAGCTGCTTCCTTACAAGGAGTGATTTTAGACCCTGCCAGAAACCTGTGATAAGTTCATTCTCCATGAATCAGGCACTAATGCCATTATGAGGTTTAAACCAGCTGGCAGGGGTGAGATGTATTAACCTCAGTTGACCTCTGTACACATAAAAAATTGCTAGTGTAAGATCTTGTCAAGTATGTGCTGGCCAAAGTCTACTTAAAAACTGCCTGAGATGCTGGGGAAAAAAAAAAAGTTAGCTGAATCTAATCCTAAACCTTCTCTTACTCCAACAGTGGTGTCAACCCTCCACATTTTATCCCAGAAGCACTGGTAGTGAATGTTCATTCTTGAAGCTCACATTTCGCAGAGTAATGGACTGTTACGACTTGCAAGTCAGGAATAACTACTATAATGCCATTGCTCATCACTCTAAAGAAATCTTTAATCTTATCCTAAAGATGCAGCATTTTGAAGAGATCAGGAAGATCCAAGCCACATTTTTTAGACAGCAATAAAAACTGAAATATTTTTAGGTAGTTTTGTGAGCTTGCTGTGCCAGTGACCTACTTGCCCTAGACTTGCTCTGAGTGCAAAAAGACAACACATGCAGAAGATAATTCATCCCACCTGAAGGTAGACATCTAAAACAAATGGGATGAGCGGTTCTCTGCAGGTGTCTTTCTCTCCCCCTCAATTATAAGGGAAACTTTAGCAAGATGCCCCATTTTTCAAACCACCAAAGTTTTTTAAAATTAACTTCTTTTCTCTACCAGTTGCATTTCAGCCTTATTTAAAAGATAAGGCAGACTGCATCTAAATGCAAATGTGTATGAATCCCTTAAGCACAAGGCAAACCAACACACAGGTACAGATGGCTGTACAAACATGTACACACACACTTTTCAAAGGCCTGCAGCCAGGATCTGAGATAAAGTGACTGACTTCATGACATATTTTCTGATCTATCATGGAGCTAGGCCAATGGATTGAATCAGATGTGAGATTTTAGCTCAGTTCTAAAGGTACTGGTAGAAAATTGAGCTTTATATCTTAATTTTATTCTGAGTTTTCATTTTTACTTTTTGAGAATGTTTATTTTAAAAGAATATTTAAAGACGCCACCATCAAGGACACACTGTCTGTAATTAAATATAACTTGGCACAAGATCGAGTAGTTCTGCTCCCTAGGAAAGCAAGCTATATTTAATAATATTTAAAGCTATTTTGTATCAACATACATATATTGTACACCCTGGATTTTATGATTTTTAAGATGTCAGAGAACATATTCCTAATAAAGTTGTTTTGACTATGGTTTTCATTAAGCTCCATTTAGACAGAAATCAGGATTCAATTAAAATTTGTATATCCCAGCATTTTAAATAGTTTGCTAGTTAAGAAAAAAAAAACTCAAATTGTGTTGAAAATGTCAGAAAAAAAAGTGCCATAAAATGTTTGACTTAATAAATGAAGAAAATTTGCCTATTAATCAACTCTCACTGCTCCTATTCAGCCAATAGCAGCGATATTTCTGAAAATGATTAATGAGCCCCAAAATAAAATTAAATTTATATATTTTTGAAAGCATCTGTGCAAGTGTGTTCATATTTTTATTTTGGATGTTTTTCTCTGCAGTGCTGACTTCATACGATTATTCTTTACTTATGGACTGTAAGAGAAATGCAGTTGCTCTGCTTGTGATCTGTTTGGTTTGGGGACTTTCATAAGCCCAAATCGACTTCTCAATTTTGAGTGAACTGAACAAAATGAAAAATGAATATTCACTCTACAACTGTCAGGTAAATTGAAAACAGGAATAATGAAGGCAAAATTTCTGTAGCCTAGCAAATGAAGACTGCAGATTTTGAAAAAGAAAAGAAAAGCCAGCGCCATTACTCAATCTACTATAAATGTGGTCCATACAGATATTTAATGAAATGCATCCCACTGTGCTATGGTTTCAAAACTTGAGCTGACCTCAAGAGATAAAAATAGTTCTTCAATTCCGTACATAATTACAAAACCAGCAATATTTCAAGTAGAATTTGACATATTTCAATGAAAGCATTTTGCACTTATCCAATAACGTATCTTACATTTTGCAAAGTATTAAATTTTGCTCACATCTTCAAATAAGCTGCCATAATTTCAAATGGGTTTCTTTCTCAAACTAGACAGCATGTATTTTTTATTAAGAATGTTTTTAATTACACAATTGAGCCCTAGGTTAAAGAAAAATATATTTATATGTAATATCAAAGAAAATTTTGCAGATTTTATGGAGATTTGTGCAGAATAGTCTCCAGAGTGTAGCAGCACCACCAGCATTCAGTTTGCAATGCAACAGATGTAAACAATACAGAAAAAGTAAACAGACCTTCAAAAAGCTACTAATTTCATCAAGACCATATACCAATACTTCAAAACAACATAAGATTAGAAAGATTTTCATTGAAATATAAACAAATATTATATCTAAGAACAACACATTTAGGACTGTAGTATTAAAGTTTCATGTCCAGATAACTCTAAAACTGTAGAAACAACAGGAAAAAATTACCTGCTTTTCAGTCTATCAGAACGATGAAAAGTCCTGCATAGATTTTAAATAGGAGGTTGTAGGGTCTGTTAACAAAAATGTACCATTTTGTCACCTGAATTCACAGTTAGGTCCCAGCTGCTGAGAGAGAGATGAGCATCAGCCTAAGACCATGCATACTACCAGAGATTGTGAAATCAAATGAACTTCTAAAACTTTGCACTTATTCAGGAAAAATCCTAACTATATGTAAAACATAAACTTTCTCACTGGCTGACAATGTTACTTAGTTCATAGCAGGAATTCTTTACAAAACAGAAGCAAAGAGAAAAGGATTATTCTGAAATTGTTCTGGCAGGAAGAGCCAAAGGAAAAATTGTAAATGTTACAGCATAGAGACTGCATATTATCTTTGTAATGCTCTATGGAAACAGATATTTGCACTAGAATCAAGCAAGACTGCACAATGTTTGATTACCTTTCCACAGACAGACTAGCTGCTACGCACATGGGCACAGGAGCCGCCTCTCTTAGACAAACAGGATGTGGGAGAAGGTGGCAGAACATGGTTAAGGTCTTCAAACTAGATCCTTGAGAACACTAGAAACTCCAGAGAATTGCTAAGATTTCCACTTAACACCCCCAGCACTGGCATGATGAATGCAAGCCTGAAACGTTGCAGCAGATGATTTCTTTATGAGGAGCTGTCTGAGGTATTCATTTCTCAGTTTAGAAGTTATCAGGATAATCATAAGGACACAGACAGTAATCACTAAAGGATAACACAGATCATAAAAGAGTAACTCATAATTTACATACTTAAAATTAGACAGAATTAGCTGCTGCCCCAGTATTGACTGAGTGATCTTGATGGATTTATGAGACACGATGCTAGATATTATATTCCTCAGTCAAATGTTTCTTTGCATACAGGACAGCATTCACACACCAGATCTGGAGGGGAGCACACATGAAGACATTCCCTGTCATGTTCTCTGTAATATTCCCTTCTCTTCTGTCAGCCACAAGGAAGAAAAGCAACGATTGTTTTATACACCATTCCTTCTCTTCTCTACGAGAAATCAAATATGGATTCAGAGAGTATGAATGTAAAGATACCAGTTAATACTGAAAAGACAGACCTCAAGCCACAGTGACAATACCATCTTCATTGCAGTTTGACTACTTTCAGAAAAGGTGTCTAAAAATTGACAAATTTGAGAAACTAATTGGTGTACTGGGGAAATTAGTGCTAATTAAGTTATCCGAGGACCTGAATTTTCACAACACAAAAACTGTAAAACAGATGAGCATTTTATTTACCGTTCATTATTAAGTGGTGAGTAGTAGCTGAAATCACACTGCATTATTAAGGTCGCAATTACAGTAAATTACTTTTTTACAAATTAAACACAATCACACAGTGTTTAAAATTGCATTATTCCCAGTCTTGGAAACAAGGTGAAGATAGGATCTACACCTAGTGTCCATTTTCCACAGGAAGTAAAAATGGCATGCATTGACAAACAAATGCACAGAATATACATATACCTCACATGAGGCACACATAGACTGTCTCTCCTGCACAGCTCAGTAAGGAATACAGAGACTGAAAACATAACTTTTTTTTCATACAATCATATAACCATGAATTGGTTGGACAGGACTTCTCAAGGTCATCTAGTCCAACCACCCTGCAATGATCAGGGACATCTTTTTCTTAGCAAGGACAGCAGTACCACATGGAGGAACTGTTAAAAAGTCAAATCTGGCAATATATCAGATTGCTTGCTGACACAGGGCTAAGCTGTGGCTTCAGTTACACAGACACGGGGGAGGCAGAAGGGAGCCCCAGCCAGTGCACACTGAAACAAGAGGATGCCCTTCCACATTCACCAGCAAGACATGGAGCAGTTACTTCAGCAAGAAGTAACTAACACACTATGCAACTCCTTCCAGCCTCTCTGCCTTACCAATTATTTACAATGACCCCCCCTTCCATTGCACTGGGTTGGTACACAAACCAAGGGGAAGATTATTTGGGAAAGTGAGGCAGGGCTGTAGCTCCTTCATCTTGCCTATGACACTTAGTACATGGTTTGTGATGCACCTGGCTGAACATGCATGATTTCACCCTTTACTCCTAGTGTATTTGGCCCTACAATGCATCTAACAAAAAACCCCAAAACATAAAAACCACCACCACAACAAAAAAACTTCAACATTTTTAATTTTTAATTCATCTGTTTTCTTTATTTTGAACACTTAACAAGGCTGCATAGTCAGTTCAACTTTGTACCTAATGTGATTTTTAAATTGCTTTTTCAAAAAGTACGTTTTAGGTTAAACCCACATGTTCAGTGATCTGAAAGTTGGTTTGGTTGTGTTTTGTTGGTGGTTTTTTGTTTTTGTTTTTGATGTTTTTTTTTAATGTCCTGGCAAAAACTTAAATTAAAATGTCTGGGTTTTTTTTTTTTTTTTTTTTT
>WEIU01011044.1:133541-180647 GCA_013389925.1 Aegithalos caudatus | reverse complement strand
TTTTTTTTTTTTTTTTTCTTTCTGGTTGCTTTCCTTTGCTTTCTTTTAAAAGTGTGTATTCAGCAAAAAGTTTGTGAGAGCAGTGTTTTGTTTTGAGTACAGTAAATGTGGGGATATGACAAGTTCTAGAAATCTTCAGCTTCGAGTATTGCCAATGTATTCTCAATTTTCTTTTTCTGAGCCTCATATGTCAACATCAGACAGTCAAAATTTACTACCTTTTCAACAGAAATGCTGTGCATATGTGCAGGAAAAATTAGAAACTCCATGTGAGATTATTCAGCAATCATTATGGGTAAGAACTGTTAGTGTCCATCATAAGCAAGCACAGTGTATCTTGAGTATCTCTCTGACAGGTTCAGCCAAGCCTCCAGTGGGAGCTCCCTGGGTTCCTTCAAGTCAACTCTTTCACCAGGCCCACTCATGCTCTGTGAAAAGCTCTGCCAGCTGCTGCTGCACACACAGGAACCTCTGTCAAAACCAATTTAGAGAACTGCCTGGTTTCATGTGCTGGCATTGGATCTTCTATCTGATCTGGCAATTTTAAACAATTTTTAACTGGCAAGAACATCAAGTCAGCAAGATAATGATAAAACTGTGGAGTTCATAGTGGTTTGTCTCTGAAGAATAGGCTTTGCTTTAGCCACAGTAAATGTAAAATAAAATTTACAAAATCTACAATACTGATTTATAATAAGTAACTGAAGGAAATGCTTCTTTTTCACCTTCGGAAACAGAATGGAAGCAGAAGTTGCATGAGGTACTAGGCTGGGTACCTCCCTACAGGGAAACAAGGCAGCTCATGTTATTTTTGTTCTGGTTTGGCCAAATACCTTTGAAGGTATTTTCAAATACCTTTTTGAAATTGATGTGCTAGCAATTCATTGTCAAAACTGAAATGACATGTACTTAAATTTGCAATCACTTCACTGTAAAAGCATATATATAAATACATTCTGTCTCACTTCTGATAACAAAAACAAGTGAAACTTTTTTCCCATGCCTAAGGTAAGCTTTAAAAGCAATATCCTTGACAAGGTTTAACTTTAGGTCCTGCAAGGTTTGGTGATGGCACAAAAGACAGCAGGAGAATCAGGAAATGGCACAGTCATTGGAGACAATGCTGAGACAAGATCCCTGTACAGAAATAAAAAGGAGCTCCTGCAAGCCTTGAAAAATATCCTGCACACATTGATAAAAAAGCCTTTAAAGTCATTCTTCAAATAATAAACTGAACTGACATATCAAGTCATTATGATTTCTTCTTCATGACCTTCCTCTATATCCTTATGCACTAGATGAAACCAAAACCAGGGAACAAAAGTGCAAAGTAACAAAAGCAGAATAATAGCTTTCCCTGTTTTGTTCCAGGGTTTCTTTGGAGAAGAGACTAATATTTAACTCTCATGCCACTGAAGTCATATTCAGGCAAGCATGTGAAAACCAAGATGTTTGATTTTTATACAGGACATCACACTGTCATCTTGTGTAATTCTTTGTTCCCAAAACTAGCTATTCATGTGCCCTGTTATTTTACCTCAGTATAGCTCTCACTCTGCAAAAAGAGTGACAACTCTGAGCAGGAAAATAGACAGGAGGTAGGACAGCACAGACAGCAAGGCCATAGCATTTTAGGGATGGCTGCACCCTGGTAAGGATATCTCCAGTCTTTGCCCACATGCAATAGTGGCTGTGGGTGGCACTTCTGCCTCTCCAAGCTGCCAGGGCTCAACCCTTAGAGTGAAATAAAGGTATTTACATATAATGATATTGCCTGCAGAAAAATATTATCAAATGCATGAACACTGCTCAGGAAAGGCTTACTGTGTGTGCTGTGACTGGTTAGGAGACTGGGGAAAGAGCAGGCTGAACAGCCATACTGATCTACTTCTCATCCTCTGTTTGCCAGTGTGGAAGAACACAGGTAGAGGTTCAGCCCTCAGATGCATGCTAGAGTATAGAATGAGGTTCCTTTGGTCCATATAAGTTTACTTCTGGAAGGATGCTTGTTTCTATGTTGTCATATTACCAAGATAATTGGTCATTTCATACAGTAGAAGTATTGCAACCTCAAGGCTTTGTACCTCACTGGTAGGCTCACAGAGTTCAAGTGTTTGGACGATGCTCTGAGGCACATGTTGTGACTCTTAGGGGTGGTCCAGGTGGTGCAGGGCTGGGAGTTGGACTCCTTGATCCTGGCAGGACCCTTCCAACTCAGTTTATTTTGTGATCCTGTGTATATGATCTGCATTCTAAACTTTTCCCAGTGTTAAGGCATACTGGAGTATTCTCCCCCTGGATTGACTGCTGAACAGTGAGAATGAGGCTCTTCCCAGCTCCCTGGGAGATATTAATACAGTCTCTCTTCTCTCTGTTTTCTTGCTAGTCTTCAGAAAGCTTACAGAACTGAAATACCTTTGAGGTTTTATCCTCAATTTAACCAACAGGTTCAACAGTTATTAGGGAAACTCACAAATGGGAATATAGGCATAGAGCAAATCCACACTGGTGATGTTATTGAGTGCTTATGGATTAAAAATAGATTTTGTGTATACTTAGAAGTCCATTTATGGAAACATTACAACATGAAATCAGGCCTCAGTGCTGCCTAAGCTCTCATCTCACAGGAGTGTGGAATAAGCTAGCAGTGACTTCAATGGGAATAGAGTATTGGGAGCTTTCAGAAATCCCCATACAGTCATATTTTTATTTCGCAGAGAGCTATGAGTATTTCAGATACTAGAATTTAAACACATAAAGGAACAAAGCCAGGTCATAGAAGGTAGGGAATTTCTCTTGTTTTTCAGCATGATAAAATTAATGTCTCTTTAAAATGGTAATAGTCAAAAGAAATTAATGAAAGCAAGAGTCTGCAGAGATTCTGCTCCATGAAGAATGAACTTAAGGTTGTATATCTAAACTTGCCAGTAAAGGTAGTTAATGTATAATTCCTATCTAAAAGTAGAATGTACACATAATATCATAAGTGACAGTTTGCATGGGAGAAGTAGTAGAGAGGTAAATCACATTTTGGATATTAGACTGAGATTTATATTGTGTTAAGAACACTATGCGTGTATAAGGTTTGTTTTGCATTGTGCAGTGGCTCTGAAACCAAAATAATTGCAGCTAGAAACTGAGTATTTTCTGACCATCCAGATACTGTTTCTGGTTCACACATACTGAATTTACAACACAACTAAAACTTCATAACTCAGCATGCCCCATTTCTTTCTTTTCAAGAAGAGACCCAGCCAGTTTTTACCCAGCCCTTTAAATTATTTTCTTTCAGTTACTTATGTTTAAAAAACTATTTGCAACTTGGATGTTTGTCTACACAAATAATTTGTAGTTTACATGGTATAACTATTAATTAGTTGTCTTCTCAAAATTAAGCTTGAAAAGCTGATCTACAGAAACATTCACTGGGGACTTTGAGTGTTGCTTTTTTGTCTTACTGCTGTGAGCCATCTTTTATTTGGTTAAATTAACTGCACCAAAAAGAAAAAAAAAATGTGTATATATATATATATATATATATATATATATTCAATATCATATGTATTATATTGAATATNTAATAAAAGAGTTAGTAAATACAAATGCAGAAGTGAGAGGATGTATAAATGGCACAATACAGAAAAGCTAAGATGAGATTCTTTCTTTGACCCTCTTTGGGAATATGATGGAACGCAAAAGAAAAACAGTAATTCTGTGGAGGTCTCATACAGATTTATTTACTCAATAAATTCACTTGCAAAAGTTCATGTGGTAGTAGGCTTAATTCAGAATATTTGTAAAGTTTATTTCATTACATCTAATGTGAGACAAATGGTTTAATATATTTTGAGCAATGCTAACACACTTCTGGACTTGACCATATGCTCTGGAAGATAATGACATTTCTATCTTTGTTTCCAAAGTTCAGTACTGGACCCTGAATGAAATTGAATAGAAACTGTCATTAAATTAACCAAATGTTTATAGGTCTAGGAATGTAAATAGAATTTACACAAAAAAAGGAAAAAAAAAAAAAGCTATGAACCAAAAGATGCTTTCCTTTGTTATCTAATATTACAGAATTGCTCATGCCTGTTGTTGTTTTAAGTTCCCCTTTGAGGAACTTGGCACAAGTGCTATCTGTAGAGAGTTATCAGACTGAATGACTGATTTGACCTGTTTCATCAGAGTTCTTTCTTGGCTCCTATTATTGTGTGGAGATTTAGCAGAAAAGCAAAGGCAGATGTGTGTAATATGTTGGACATAATGCTTTGGACAATCTGTGGCTGGTTTTCCTCTCCTCTGGTTATTGTCTGTTGACACACTGAAAAAGTTCACTTGGATGTGATCAGAACCAAAGGATCTCAGCATCAGTCCTCTCTTGGACTGAATAGCTGTCCACTGGGGAAAGGCTGGTTCAAAAGGAAGGAACTGAAGATAATAATAGCATTTCATATCTAAATTTTAGTCTACAAATTGAAGGCTTTCAACATGCATTAAAAATAAAGCTAAGATACTCCTTTCTCTTCCTGCAGCTCTCCATCTTTTCACTTGACATCTTCATGCAGTTCACAATTGTTAGGTGGCTTTTTCCTCCTCCTTTCTGGCTTGATCTTAAAAATGCTGAGAGTTGTGGCTCAGATATAGCAGCAAATTTAAATGTGTTTAATTCTGGGAGTAGCTTTCTGTGTCCTTCATGTTTTGCAAGCTTGTGGTCTCTCTACCCTAAGCAATAGTCCACTTTCAGAGACTTGTTTTGCCTTATGGCTGGAGTTTCCTTATCATGATTGCCCTCTCCCATTCTTTGACTGAACTATTTCTGTCCCTCATTTTCCTGTGCAGCTCATTCCACTTTGTATCCTTTGGTAGGGTAGGTACCACCTCACACTGCCCGCAGGTTGTCTTTCTCTTCTCATGCCTTTTTTTATTATGTTGTATTAAACTAACTTTTCTGGGGTACGAGGTTTTGCCCATTAACAAAGCGGCATCTATCTTGCTGCCAGGCAATATTTCTAATGTAATTTCCTGCTCTTTGCACTTTCTATGAAATCCTTTGCTAAAATTCACAAGCTTCACTTGTGCCAGTACTTCACCTTTGCCCTTTTTTTTGCTGACTCTGCTGTTGAAAGGGTTGCCTCAGTCCAAGTCTGTGTATACAGGTCAAGTGAACTCCATCTTAAAAATAGTATATTCTTTGTTATTGCTGGTACTACTTGGGGGTTGTAACAAAACTTCTTAGCAGCCTTCCTACCATTCTTTCCATGACTTGTATGTGCCAAATTTTTGTCTGTTTGCTCCCAGATGAACTCTTCCCTCCATGTTGGGTGTTCCTCTTTCTTTGAAATTAACACCATGGTGTATTTATAGAAAATGACCGTGTTGTATACTGCTAAACTGACCCTTGCTAATAGAAAGATGTCTTAATCGTTTTGTTTCCTAGTCCCTTCTGTACTGCAGAACTAGCACGCTGATCTCCAGTTTTTGCACATGAGGGCTATACTGATGTTCAAGCAGTGGATAGTGTATTAACAGTGGTTGAGGACTTAGAGAGATGACAGATGAATTAGGCTCTGGGTGCTAAGCTCTTAAAATGCTCTCCTGAATGACAATAAGTAGTTTCATGAGCAGTGAACCAATAAAGATTGGTTTCTTTAGGGTTTTCAGCCCTTATGATAGGAGCAAGCGTGGATTCTCTGATATTTGGTAAGGATCCTCTGATTGTGCAGCCTTTTCCGGAGCCAGTGTCATTAGCAGAGTCCATTTTTCTAGCTGACATCCTGTTCTCTCTTAACTTACAAAATACTGTGCCTTGCAGCCTCTTTTCTTACCTCACATTGGTTCCAGTTGGCTTGAAGATTAAAAATCCAGTAGTGGGTATTGACAAGGAGGCATTGTGACTTGGTGTGCTTCCATGGGTAGGGTAACCGGCTCTAAAATTCTGCGTGTAAATATGTGTCTTGTACAGGCTATTTGGCTGTATCCCTTTGGCTATTGAATGTTATTGTGCATGCTTCAATTAAAGTGTAAATTTTAAATTATAATTCACCAAATGCACGTGTCACATACCTAAAAATAGTAAGATAGTTTGACAAAAAGTATATATGACAAAAGAGTTTTTGTGGAAACATTTTGAAGGCTGGTCTCCTACCTGGGCTAGCTCTGTCTGTTTATCACAGTTCTTTGTGAAAAGTGGAGATAATATTGATTGATACTCTTGAAATACCAGGCACACACAACCCATTGGGGTGGTTAAGTGTTAGAGTTCTAAAGCTTTGCACCTCTGGGATTTTCTGTTGGCTTAAGTGGAAGAAAGTGAGCAAGAGCCTTTGATGCTCATGATTTACTGGGTGTTAAATACTTAGAAGAATTCTCATCAGAGTGAATCTCAACTTTCAACACCCATTTTTTGAACCTCTTGTTTCAAGAGACTTATTTTTTGGCCTTGAATCAAGATAACACTCAAGCACCTACTTCCATCCTATTGATTTCAGTAGCATTAAGCTTCTTTGTATCCATGTGTGTACATTCTAAAGGGCTGACTGCAGAAGTTACATGAAGCAGTGGCCTAAAGGTGAAAATCTCCTTCTGAGATGCAGTCAAATCCTCATACTTAGGAGATCACAGTGCTGCTATGTGCCAGCAGGTAGAACTAGAGGTGCTCTCAGCAAAAGTTGCATTACTTCAGAGGTTACCTAATATATTTGATATTATTAGTTGGTGGTGTTTTTTTTTTGGTTTTTTTTTCTGTTGAGAAGGATAAAGTGTTTTAAGAATGAATGAGGCTAACATAAACAGTATAATAAAAGAAACTTGAATATTATTTTAGGGTGGAAAGACTGAGGAATCTTTTTCTTACATTGAAATCTCTTTCCACACCATCTGTGTATTACTCTTATTTCCATTGTGGTTGCTGGTCACCATGTGGATGTTGAATTGAAAGACTGATCTCACCATCTCCCTCATTTCCAAACAAAGGCTGTAGTGGTTTTTTTATTGAGTCTAGGAGATCTTTTTCTTATTTCACGCCACTGCAGCTTGAATGATTTCAGCAGAAGTAGGGTACTACAAAGGAGAGGCCTGATGCATTACAGCTGTAATGCTGACAGTGGCCTTTCAAATAAGGCCATTGTGGTGGGCTCATATGTCTGTTATAAATGCAGGGGGTTTTATCCCAGGGTAGTTATTCTACAAGAAGAGTTCTTGCAGAACTGGTAAGCAAGTTATAGACCAGAAAAAAACACTAGATTCATTCTGGCATTCTCCATTAAATAGAGTGCAGTATTTCATGGAAATGTCACTTAATTGCAATGACATATTTCTGAATAGGGTTGGAGGAAATTTTTGTTTTATTACTTAAAAATCCTTTTAAAAATATTTAAACTTGCTAGAATCCATTGTTAAGTTATTCCACTGGTTTGGAGTTAATTTAATCTCATTTTCAGTCTAAATTTTTCTAGGCTTGTAGTAGCTTGCTGTGCCTCAAATATAAATATTTGTGATAATGATAATGAGATAGAAGATGTGTACTGGCTAAGAAAATTTTCAGTCTGTGAATTTGCTCTAGTGTGATAGACTATTCCCAGCATTTTAAAGCAATAACATAACTTGTTCTTTATGTCAGTTTCAGTTTTGTCACTTAAGAGACTGACTGGAATTCAGATTTTTCAAGATAACTTTACACTTTATTACTAAACTTTAAAATATGTGACATGAAGTCAAATAACCCTGCGATACTTATGTGAGGTATGTGTCAGGATGATTTCCAGACTCAGAGCAGCTTATGATCTACCAGTGAAAATCATAGTTGTAACACAGCTGCTTTGCCAAAAATACATCCCTTGCTTTATATCCTGGATGCTCCATGAAGGTTGTTGTTTTGAGAAGAATTTTTTTCCCCATGTTGTTGGGTATGTTCCTTTCCATATGGGAGAACTCTGGAATTAGCTGTTTTCCAGCTCATAAAAGGGGACCTCTATCTCCTGTCTTCTACCTGTTAGGGCATGTTGTGTTCCCTCTGACATCTGCTGCCCTCTGCCCTCGTTACTGCTGAAGAAAGTCTCACTTAAAATGTTAAAAGTGTGGACCCTTTAGATTCATGCTTATCAGTCCCCAGAAACCTGGATTGCTGTGAGACAGTAACATATGTAAAGTTATTTAAGCAGTGGGGTCTGGAGAAAATGGTTTCATGTGTAAAGCCTTTTTTTTTTCATTTCCTATCATGAAGAGAGATGTTAAAGTTTTGTTTGGGAAATACCTGAATACTGTCCCCAGTGTGATATCCTTCAGATTTGGTGTAGCTTCATGATACTTCATTAGTCACTCAAATAAGCAGTCTGAGCTGTTACCTCTTACTTAACAGAAGCAAGAGATTGTAGTTTAGGATGTCATTATGAAAAAAGAACATTGTGAAGTTCACTAGAAATTATATTAATCTATTAATTGTTGTAATGAAGCTTGAAAGCTTCATTACACCAAGATAACATTCCAGAAAGTTTGAGAGTTTTGCAGGGTCAGGAAAGAGTGACTATCAAGTATTAAAAAAAAAAAAAATAAAAAATGTGGAAATGGCTTTCTGGTTGGAGAATATTTCTAGTATTACCTAATGTGCCAATAAGATAGTGAAATTTCGGCAGAGATCTCTCTGTATACAGTGTTAAATATTGTGCTAAAAAATGCTAACATGTGTTGTCAGTTGGTGATAACAGGAGAAATGCTGATGAAATACTTTGCCAGAGAGGATGAAAATAGAAAGTGATATCATCTTGTTTACACATCTTGTTTACAGGGAGATGCAATAGAACACAGACTTGCAGTGGGTTCAGTCACACACTTGCACAGATGTTCCCTGAGGCCACCTTACAGATATATTTTTTTCCTCACTGAAGAATGTCCCACTGAAATGGGGCAGAGTTGGTGACACCTTTCAATTCCTCTCACTCAGTGATTTAAACAGTGTGTACATGAAGCTGTTCATCTGGGTTCTGTCTACAGGCAGTGAACAGTGACAGGCTCATCCTGAGAAGTCTTTACCACATCTCAGACTGATATTAAGGCAAGATGATACTAATCCCCTCTTTTTTTTTTTTTTTTTTCTTTTTTTTTTTTTTTTTTTTTTTTCCCCTAACCTTCTGACTTTCCTGTGGGACTGGTTTTGTGCAACAGAAGTCTGCATCCCACTGTTAGCATTTCAAAACACACTAGCTGTTACTGAATTTCCATTCAATTAAAAACTTTGGTTAGGGCATTTCTTTGATCCATGACCTGTCTTCCTCCTTCTTTTCCTTATTTTATTTACCCTAGTCCCTAGGGAAAATGTATTAATTTACATTATTTTTTTGAACTTCCTTTCTCTTTGTAAATGAATAGTCTAGGCCATGTGTTGCTCTGAAGAGCTTGTAGCACATGAAAGATGTTGCACAACTGGGACCAAAAATGGCTGGAAAAGCTAAAAGCTATGATAAACTGCCAATTTCTGTGTTTGTGTCTTGTTGCTAGAGAGAAGTTAATACATTTAATATATGGTAAAAAATTGTGAAAAGGCACAGAGTAGAGGGTAAGTGAAAAATCAGTGGGAATTGAGAATGTTTACTGAGAGTCTGTCCATCATAATTTTAACATCTTAGGTTAAATTTGACTTTCCTTGTAATTTAGCAGAAGTAACGCTGGTGACTTAACTCTTGCACTGCGCAGGCTGGAGAAAATCATGCAGCAAAAGTGGGTTAATGTGAGCGGCAGCAGAAGTTGCAGAGTGGAATGAAGGGACTCCAGTAGGTGTGATTGTGAGTGACCTCGTTGCCTGTATTTCTCTTCCCTTCACATCCTCAGGAGAGCCACACTACAATCAGAATGGATGCAAGATAGTTGCATAAAAGTAGTTCTTAATGGTTTCCTCCCCCTCCCCCAAGGAGAGTGTACTGACCTTTCATTCAGAGGTCTGTTACTTGCTGGTCTACTAGTATTCTGTAGTACATATCTATTTCTTTCTAAGTATACCAATGACAATAGCAGGTAGCAAAATTCAGCAAAAGATCGTGAAGGTCAGGGAGCAATGAGCTGGGGAGGAAGAACAGCCTGTGCCATAGCTGGGCTTGATGAGAGGAAAGCAGGAGCAGGAGGAGAGCGGGAGGAGCACTTTTCCAGGCACTTGCATGGGAGATGGGTGTTAGACCTGACTGTCAGCATCTTGAGGTGCCAGCTGCAGTCAGTGTCAGCGCTGGGTAGAGCTCTGCTGGACAGAGGATGTGCTTCTGCACCCCATTTGCTACAGTGTGATGCTTGTCTGCTAGGAAATTAATTGAATTTAAAATACTCATAATTCACTAAATGGGTGCAGTGGCAACATTTTCCTGTGAGTAACAGCTGTGCCTTTTGACATCATTCAGTAACACTGCCGTCATTCAATTATCTCCTTGCTTTTTGCATAAAGGAGAGGAGATTGCTGTGCCTTGGGGATGAATGTGGACATTTCTCTTTCTTACCCTTATTGATTTCCTGTTATAACTTGTAGCATAATAGTGGTAATAGCTTGAACGCACTGTTTTTCTCAGCCATAAATGATGTGATAAACTACTGGTCCTTTTGTCTCTTAATTTGCTCTGGCAGCCGCATTAAGGCTTTTTACATAGCACAGCGATAGTTTTATTACTTTATTCAATTAGAACAGCAGACAACCTGAATGAAGTATGGAGATACAAATGTAGTTCACATCTGGTACCCAGAAAATCACATGTCCAGAACTGAATATTTATTATTACACACAAAATGTCAGCTTTAGGTTCGTGCTTGCACATTCGAGCTCTTTTGACTATGGAGGAAACCCAAACATTGAATTAGATGGGGTAGGAAGCTTCAGGTGGCTTATCCCACCTAGTAAGCTCTTTGACTGTAGGGACTACATTTGCATATATGCAGTGTAACGTTTGACTACCTTGATTATGTTTTGCCATCAACATATGTATAGAGCTCTGGATAGCTGGGGAAGCTTTCCCAAGGAACTGGACAAATGCCTTGGTAGTTATTTCACCTTAACCTTTATGGTGCTGCACCTGTACTCTTATAGGTATTCAGATTTAGATAGCTTGAAAGATAATATAGTGATTTCCATGAATTGCCATTGCAGCAGACTATGCCATAGTCATGTCTATGTTCTACATTTTCTGAGATGAGATCCATCTAGAAGATACTGTAGTATCTCAAGATAATCTCTCATATCCACAAGTTTCTGGTGTGTATCCATGTAAACTTAGTATTGTGACTTTGAAGCTAGTACTGTGTAACAGTTGAGAAGTGGCTATGTCATCTACATTTCACCCTCAAAGCTGTACAGCTTTAATATGGTATTTTAATATACTGATGATTTTTTTAATGTCAGGTTGCTGTACTAGAAGCTGTAACAGCTACTTCTTTGTACAAGTTCCTAAAGAAAAGGGATTTTTAAAATACTTTGAGGTTTGTTAAATGAGATTAACGGATGATATGTAGAATATGATATGTAGGATCTTTGCACATGCATTATCAGGGCTCATTGAGTGACCTTTAAACTAGAGTTGAAGGAGCATTTATGGGTAAGAATCAGGGGGAAGGCCAACTGGGCAACTATCCTGGTGGGAGTCTGTTATAGACCACCCAACCTGGATGAAGAGGCACATGAAATATTCTGTAAGAAGCTGTGAGAAGTTTCACAATCACTAGCCCTTGTTCTTGTGGGGGATTTCAACTTACCAGATGTCTGCTGGAAGTACAACACAGCAGAGAGGAAAGAGTCCAGGATATTCCTGGAGTCTGTGGAAAAGATTTTCCCAATACAGCTGGTGGGGGAGCCAACTAGCAAAAGTTGGACCAGCTGTTTGTGAGCAGAGAAGGACTGGTGGGTGGTGTGGTGGTTGGAGGCCGTCCTGGGTACAGCATTCCTGCAGTGACAATTTTTGGTTCCAGGAGAACTTGGACTTCAGAGGGCAGACTTTGATTGATTTTAGAAGCCCAACTGACAAAGTCCTTGGGAGTGAGTCATAAAGGGCAGAGGAGTCTAGGAAGGCTGGATGTGCTTTGAGAATGAAATCTTAAAGATGAAGGACCAGGCTGTCTCCATATGTCAAAAAATGAGCTAATGGGGAACAGAAATTATTGGATGGCTGAATGGAGAGATCTGGGTGGAACTTGGGAAGAAGAGTTTGTGACCTTTGGGAGAAGAGCAAAGTAACTCAAGAGGACTAGAAATGAATACCATGAGGTTATGCAGGGAGAAAATTAAAAGAGCCAACACCCAGCTAGAACTTAGGCTAGTGCACAAAAGACAACAAAAAATATGTTTTCAAATACATTAGGATCAGAAGAAATTATCAAGGAGAATCTTTGTCACTTACTGGATACAGGGGGAAATACAAGCTTTCTGAGGAAGTGGTGGAGTCACCACCCCAGGAGGTATTTGAAAGATATGGTGTTTAGGGGCGTTGTTTATAGAGGCAAACTTGGGAGTGCTGGGTTAAAAGTTGAACTTGATGATCTTAAATCTTTCTTCAAATCTAAATGATTCTATAATTCTATTTCATGTTTATGACGTACAAACATTAGCTAATTAGTTACCAACAAACTGCTTGGAAGGTGGTGAAGGCAGAACAAGAACTAAGGTCACATGCCTTCTGCAGGACCATAAAGACATTCAGTGCCCAATACAATGGCTTTCTTGGTGTAGCCTCTTGCACGCAGAGAGGCTATTTTCAGTTGTGCAAAGACTGCAATAGCACAAAGTCTAGCCAAGGAATATAAAATCAGAGGAAAGCTGGAGATATTTTCTCTGCTACAGTCTCCCAACTTTCAGTAATCAATAGCACTATGGAAGCTTGCTGAGCCATAGTTTGCATTCAGACTATCATATTTTACAGCTTATGATGAATCCATCCTCTACAAATGTCTAATATTTTCTAAATTCATGTAAAGCTTTTCCATTTCCTGTTAGAGTGAGCGCTAAAAGGTAATGATATGCTGTATGGAAACTATTTGATTTTGCTGTCTGTAGATGTTCTGCTTGTATTCCACAACATCCATTTTCCTCACTGTGATGTGACTTTCATCCTGTCCCTGTGTAGAGTGTAAGGGGTTTTGGAAAGCATGGCTCAGAGTACCTGGCTGAGCTTGGGCACGTGCTGACCATCCTTTTGCCTCTTCTGCTGTGCCAAATTGTGCGTGACTGGAGTGATTGGCCTCTTTACATGACATTCCTTGGCTATAGGAAAGCAAAGGAATGTCCTTTTCATTTTAAGTTCAACCCAACAGTTTCTTGGCTTGCTTTCTTTTGGCAGAAAAAGGTGTCAGTGGCACTTTTGCTGACTTCCTGGAAAGAGACTGAAGTGAAGTTATATTCAGTGAAGTGCCTGACCTTCGCCACACCCTCTGTTGCCAACATGCTGTCAGCCTAGGAATTGAAAAGCCTTTATTTCTTAAAATCACCAGCCAATTATTTCAGTCAGTTTTAGTTAGATCTCCTAAATACACTTACTCCAGCTAATTACCAAAGAGAAACTTAAAGTAATATGTGTTTTTTAATACACAACCAATTGTGTTTTAAATGTGGATAGCAATAGTGTATAAGCTGAGAATATCCATTGAGATCTGAGTGGTTTCTACTGTTTCTTTTTAATACCAAACTGAGTGGGGAGGGCTGTTTGTTTGGTATTGTGTTTGAATGGGGGACCACTTTCTTGTCTTTCACAAGAGAAAGGAGCAGGGAGGAGGCTGCATTCTCTCTTAAACTCACTCTGACTGTAGTGCTTCTGGTGCAGATCTTTCTGCAGTAATGGGTCCCTCTGGCAGGAGAGGGACACTACAAATGCAGCAGCATCAACTCTGCAGTACATCTTCCCAGGTCTGCCAGCATTGCTCAAAAATACTCAAAAGCCCTAAATGCAAATTTTCAAGGTCTTTCCATGTTCACTTATTAGGTGGAATTCCCTTTTGTCTGAGGATGACACTTTTCCTGATATTGGAGACTTCCTGCTTGTCTTCCCACAGCAGCCATCTGTGATAGCAATCTATGCAGCTCAGCTCATGTTCATCAGGATAGAAGATTTCCCTTTCTCTCCTCCTTACAGAAATAGGAGGGGAGCTGGCAGGTGCTTTGTCTCTTTCCTGTACTGGGCAGCTAGCCAGCAGTTTGTGGATAATGTGTCACCTTTTGCAAAGAACTAACAGTGGAGGGGAAAATGTCATCCAGAGACCTTTCAAATGCTTTCGGACCACCACTGGACTAACAGACAAGGATATCAAATAAATTCTATAGGAATAAAATGCTTGCTGAAAGCTCATGAAACCATTAACAGAAAATAAGAAAAAAAAAGTTATATTGGGAACATGCTCTCAAAAGCTGCATACCTGTAGTATTTTATATGCAATAGGTCAAAATGCTAACAGAAAGCTTAATACCTTCTAATAAATCCTGTGGCTTTTGAGAGTAATTCCTCTTGAGCTCCTAACATTTCTGTAGGTCCTGGATGTGGAATGCCTGTTCTGTAGGACTGCTCTGCTACAGCCTGGCTTGCTTTGTTGTGGTTTTTTTTTATGTTGCACTGAGTATCCATGGTGCTATCTCCTGGCATCTCCCCAATTAACATTTTCCCCAAGTCAGAGACTAAATCCTACCTTACGTCGATGATTCTCAATGAGATAATTGATGATTTTGTAGGATAGAGCTTGGCCTCGGGAGATACTGATTTTTCAAGTTCAGCTGGGCAGAGCAGCTTGGGTGTTGGCGAGGAATGGCTCCACACCCACCAGAAATACCCTCAAAGGCCAGGGATGTTGTCTGTGTTTGTGCAACTCCTTGTGCTCAAGACACACCACACGGGGCCACCCTGGCAGAAGCCAAGAAGATAAACAAAACAGCTAACACCTGCTTTGCCTTGGGAAGCCAAGGTGCTTCAGCAGCTTCTGTTTCCTCGCTGAGGACTTGGGAATTAGTTAAGGATCCTTGAGTTCAGACCTCCTGGGTTGCGAGGGTAAGATTGCAGCGATGGTGGTGCTGCAGGTGAGGAGAGCAGAGAGAGGTCTCAGGTATCTGGAGCTGCTGGGTACTGGCCGCCTGTGGTGGCAGCATGGGGAGTCAGGAGGTGTTAGGATTGTCCAAGATCCCCAGTTTGGGGGTTGTAACTGTCTCTACACTGGGAGCTGGAGTCAATTGATGAACCTCTTGTTCTCCTTCTGACCCCCAAAATGAAGCAGGGCAGCGCAGTGTGTGAAGAGTGGGGGGGGAGGGGGCATGGGCCCTGGTTCTTTCCTCTCCAGCATCTCAGGAATAGCAAAGTTGTGTTGTAGCCATATGCTGTGAAGTAAACTCTCTTGTTTCACTTTTTTGGCATGAAGCATTGAAATAGGTTGTTTATACAGGTATGGTGCTGAATAATCTCTGGTTTCTGCTAGTGGAAATAAAGCAGGCCAGCATTGTTTTAGCTTTTGTGACCCACTGCTGACTAATTCTTGCTGATGTTTCTCTACTTGCAGTACAGAAAGGGGTTGGGATTTTTCTAGTACCAGATAAACCATGCAATTCAGGCAGACTTTCTGTCACAACAGCAGTCTTTTTCTTGTGCCCAATAAGTGTCTGACATAACCAAACTTCAGTAATATTGAAGTTTTAATGAAGTGGCCTCTTTGAAGAAAACTGTTAAGAGTCTTTCCAGCGATTGAATCTCTGCAGATAGTGGCCAGGCACTCCTGGAGTCTGCCAGCCCTTCATTTCCAGCACAAAGTTTAGAGGAAGCTGTTGCAGAGCTGTTCAAGGACAAGTGAGCAGGAGGCTGTCCTCTACATTGAAGCATTCAAAGCTCCACCAGTGATGGAATTTTATCTCTTTTATACAGTAATACAGCAGAGCTAAGAAAAGACTGCACAACTGAGTGTCAGGTGAAGCTTTTTTGCCTTCATTTCTTCTGGATAGAAGTTAAGCAATGTAAATTTGTCTTCTCAGAGTGATAAAGGACCTGCGATATTTTAAATTCACAGCTTGAAGAATTTTACCAGAAAGCAAATACTTCAGCAACATGATCCCTGAAAGAGGAATTTTTCACATTGACTTTCCTCTTTTTGTTCTTTTTTGCACTTAGTTATAGTGATCATTTACAGGTTTGAATCCGCTTCTATGGGAGCAAGAAGCATTATTATGCACCTCTTTCTGCTTCTTTTTCTGGTTCATTTAAGTACTATTTCTTCAGTCAATTAAAGTATGTGATATTTTCTGTAGTCAGCCATGTCCCCCGAGCCTCAACTCAATCACTTTCCTTGCATGGCTGTGAGGACAGTAGGGAAACATGGCAGAGCAAGGGTGTGATGTTGGGTGTAGTACAGTTGTGTGTTGATCATGAGGTCTACAGACTTGGCTTACACTTGGCAGGAGCTAATCCTGCTCCTCACATGTTTGCTGTTCAGGGCTGTGGCCTCTGTCCCTTGCCAGGACTCTCTTGTTGGAGTGCAGCTTGCTCTGTGCTCTCTGCACTGACTCTCCCTGCTCAGGGGCTAAGGAGAGGGGCTGTAAGGTTGCCCTGCAGTTATCCTTGCTTTGTACAGTGGACCTTCCCTGGCAGCAGCTTTGATCCATGAGCAAAGCCTTCCCATTCTGTCAAATGGCAACTTGTTGTTACCATCTCTTTTTGCAACACAAAAAACTCCAGGATCACTCAGATCCTGGATCTGTAGGTTTTAGTAAAACAAACAAACCAAAAGAATAGTGCAGTTCTTCCTGGATAATCCTTTTTGTCCCAACTTGCATAAGAACAAAAAATTTGGTTTACTGAATAATCTTCAAAAGCAGAATTCCTAAAGTGTTTAAAAGTCAGAACTACCTTATACATGTGAAACATATTTTGCCTTTCACTATTTTTTCTGCAAGTTTTATAATTTATAACAAAGTAATTCATTAAATAAAAGAAAATTTTAATTATTGACTTGATATGTTTATTTCTAATAACTGCATTCAAGACTTCAGAACTGCAGTGCTTGTCCTCTCACCCTGTGCTTTTATTTGCAAGATTAAATTAGAAAGCACGCCGTCTCTGAAGCTTTTTGTTTTGGTTCTTATTTCCTCAACTCTTGGTTGGTTTCAGCTTGGAATGAATTATTCAGTGAACCAAAAATACTTAAATAAACTGTCAAGAAAGATACATTATCTGTATTTGCAGAAGAAACTGGTGCTGTCAGAATCAGTTTCAGCACTTTGTATTCTAGGTGCTTAAGCACTGTCTTCCATTTAACTTGTAACTAATAAACCGATTTAGGTATTTGACTTGTTTTTAAACTTTAATAATAAGCACATACAATTTCAATTATCCAGTGTAAGTAAAATATTAATATTATATGTTTTAATATACATAATTGTTTTCATTTTGAGCTTAAAATGACTTATTAGAGACAGATGATTCAAATGCAATAACAGTTTAAAAATACAGTGTTTGCGTTCTCCTTGGTTCTTTCTTAATTGACCTCTACTCACATGTAGTTGGACAAGAGGCACCCTGGAGAGCCAAGTTCCATTTCGTTCTTAGTTTACAAACAGCTGAATCTTGTGCAGAGGCTTGAGAACCCTAAGCACCCATACATGGAATCACAGAATCCTTTAGATTGGAAAAGATCTCTAATGTCATCAAGTCCAACTGTTTATGCAGCACTACCAAATCCACCACTAAACCATGTTCCTGAGTGCCATATGTAGAAGTCTTTTAAATACCTCCATGGGTAGTGACTCCACTGCTTCCCTGACTATCCTGAACCAGTGCTTGACAGCCCTTTCAGTGAAGAAATTTGTATTAATTTACACCTCTCCTAGAACAACTTGAGGCCATTTCCTGTCATCTTTTCACTTGTTACCTGGGACAAGGGACCAATCCCTACCTTGCCAAAACCTGCTTTTAAATAAGGTCCCTCCTGAGCCTCCTTTTCTCCAGACCAAACCCCCCCAGCTCCCTCAGCTGCTCCTCACAGCACTTGTGCTCCAGACCCTTCCCCAGCTCCATTGCCCTTCTCTGGACACTCTCCAGCCCCTCAATGTCTCTCTGGCAGGGAGGGCCCAGAACTGCACACAGGATTTGAGGTGTGGCCTCAGCAGTGCCCAGTACAGGGGGACGGTCACTGCCCTGCTCCTGCTGCCCACACCATGGCTGAGCCAGGCCAGGATGCCATCGGCCTTCTTGGACACCCGGGCACAGCTGGATCATGTTCAGCTGCTGTTGACTAAATTAAACTATCTTTTCTGGTAGAAAGCTTTCCAGTGACTCTTCCCAGTTCAGTTTCTAGTGATTTTTTAATATCAGTTAATGTTTTTTAGTTAGATCTCCTCTTAGTTGTTAGCTTTCCTATTCTTCATGAGGCTTTAAAATTGTTCTGTTTCAGGGAGCATGTATCAACTCCTGCTCACTTTTTATTATGATACATAAAAACTGCTCTCAAAGTGTTCTCAAAGCAGTCTGCATTGTAGTGCTCATTCAAGGTACCATTTTAGCCTTCCTTCTTCATTTCCATTAATGGAAAAGAGGTTCTGAATCTTGTGATCTACAGTTTGGATGAAGCCACATCTTTTGTCAGTTTTTGTTATTTTCTTTTGTACACTGAAATGGCATCTCTGCCTTTTATATGCCTGAGGTTGCCTCAGCATCATTAATTTTAATGAGCAGTCCATATATGTCCTTGTGGTGCCTCCCACAGCCCTGGCTTTGCCCATATATGGACACTTGGCTCCTCCCCAGGCCTGTCAATCAGTCCTTCCATGCCTTCCATGGGTGGAGCCCTTCTGTACCCTGACTGGTGGTGCCATGTTACCCTGCCAGGCCTCCCAAAACAAGTATCCCCAGTCCCTGCCACCTCTCACAAGGGGCAGGTGTGAGCCCTCCCCACACCTTGTACAGCCATGTGAGCCAGAGCTGCCAGGCAGTAACCACAGAAGGGGAGGGAGGATTGAAGGGAGTACAGAAAAGGGTTCAAAATCATACTGGAACAGCAAAAGTACATGTCAAAAGAATTGTAAACCTTAACAGAACTTCTCTCCACCATACCTAACTCCTTATTTGCATGAGCCAATCACTACACCTCATTCCTTCATCCTTAACACTGAGGAACCCAGGTGTTCATCAGGAATGGTTGTGCTGACAGAATCCCTTCAAAACAGCCGAATTGGGAAAACAATAGTTGAATAAATATGATGGATTGAGCAAATGTTTAATGAGGACCAAGGGAGCAGAGGAGTGAGGCTGCAATGAACATCTGAAGTAGTGCATTTTTCCTCTGACTCTCTTCTTCATCACTTTGCCTGGCATGAAAGGACTGGAGCCAGATGCCTTCTAACATTTGAACACAGCAAATTACAGCAGATGATTCTCATCCCAGACAGTCTGTGTATGCTCTCCTGCCAGCATAGGAGTGCCACAAACACACTGCAGTCGGGCTAGAGGAGCAGTCCTATGACACAGAAACAGCTTGGTAGCTTTGCCACATAGACCATAGACCCCACTGTGAAATCCAGAGAGCTCCCATTCACTATTACAGAAATTCCTGAATCTCATCTGGAGCTGGGATTACCCTGAACTGATGCAGACCTATTTTAGACTATTTTAGTATCATTTTGGCAACTGTTTCACTCCTCGCAATTCTCTTATTCTTGTGTAGGAAAGAACGTACCTGAAAAATGGCACACTTAGTCTAGTGGGAATTTGTTATCCAGTTTTGTCCATTCAAAAGTAAATGCCTCCTGTTCTAAGGTGTATGGAGGTTGAGCTCTTTTCTTTCTGTAGCTGGCCAAGAGCAGCCTCTCTTGGCTAGCTACAGAAAAAGCCTTGAGGTGACAGAGATACCTTGGCTTTAGATGACTGTACTTGGATGAACCTCACCTTGGGAACATAGCATGCATTTATTTTCTACTTGGAAGGAGAGAGGATAGAAAATTACCTGTGTTGGGTTCAAGCTGGTAAGTATCTTGGACTCAAAGCAAGAAGTGGGCAGGAGTGGTCCATTCCCCTCTGGGAAACTTTTGGGCCAGGGATAGTTGCATGACATAAAGAAAGCAATTCAATCTTTCTGTTCAGAAAGAATCAGCAACCAAGTAAGTGTCAGTTTTGCCTTCTTTTTCTGGATTTTTTTACTTAGAAATCCTGGATCTTTGTAATGGTCTGCATTCCTCTCTGTTGCAATGTTAATTTCATTGTGGCTTTTCTTGTTGAGAAGCTTTATTGATGATCTTTCTGTTTCCAAACGTATGAGCAAAGACTGGCCAAAATATCTGTTTCAAATCTTGTTTAATAGCAGAACTGCCAGCTTTCTCATTGGGGTTGCTCTGAAAGCTCCAGCCTTTCCACCTCTGTCATAGGTCCCAGCTGTCACGCCTGCTGCCAAGGTCTCTGCTGGGGCCTGTGCCAGACCTGAGCCTTGCTGGGGGCTGGCAGCCTCTGCTCTGACCTGGAGCCAATCTCTGTCTGCAGACTCGAGCCCAGTGAAACCAAGAATGAGGAGAGCTCAGCTCAAGGGCAGGCAGTGAATTTCCTTTGGCCTGAAGGAGGCTTTTGGGGATTTTTTTTTTTTTTTTACAAGCAGCATACCATTTGCACATTTCAATCCCCAGATGATACCAGATAGTTTCAGTGACTGAAACCACTGAAGTGGCCTGAGTTAGGAGAAGCCTGTCAAAAGCAAAACAGTATCAAGTTGTGGTACTTTGCCAAAATGTGTTTGGCCCAGATTGTATCTAAGTCATTATAAAAGATGAAAGTGAGGGTCAGGAACAAGGTCTGGCATCAGGCTGGAGGTTCACTTTAGCTAAGAGGCAGCAATAACAGCCTGTCAATAAGCAGAAAGGACTTGCCAGACAGTTCAAAAGCTTTATGAACAACCATGGCTTGTTCTCAGAGGAATACGTGTTACGACTGGGTTTTTTTTTTATGTTCATGAGATGAGAGATTCTTCACATCTTGGTGAGTAATTGGAGTGAATAGTGTGTCTTGCTTTTCTCTTCTTGCTTAAATATATAGAGCTAAACACTCTTTGCAGTATATTGTCAGATATGAGAAAGTTGGCACTGATGCAAGGCACTTTCCAGTCCTCTAATAATAATAATCATAGAGCTCTCACAGCCTCAGACAGCTGGAATGGCTGTGCTACTCTTATAGACATCTTTTGCATTTGGGGTCAAGGAAGTGACCTTTATTTGTATGAACAACTCTTACTGAAAGGAGTGGCTTCACTGTGGCCTCATAGTGGCCTCACTGACATGATGTGAATTAAGGTTATTTGGAAGGAACAACACAAGAAACTTCAGGATTGTGTTGGGGCATAAGAGTACACAAGGGTGTAAGAATATGGCTGTGTGCGTGGTGTAGAGTAATGGTGTAGATACTGCCTTACATGGAAAGAAAATAAAGCACGGTCATATTTAAAACCTGCTGGTTTCAGAGGTAGGGGATACAGGTTTCCTCTGCATTTCATCAGGTGCAAAGTGAATCAATTTTAAATACATTCAGTTTGCTTTCCTTTTTTTGAATAAGATTTTCATTGTTTAAGGAATTAAATGCTTAAATGATTTTATTTTTAATTTGGTATTTTAATAGGAATAGGTAGAAATGTTGTCATTAAGACTGGTTTGCTTCAAGTTTTTTTTGGTCCCATTTTTAAATAGGAAACACTCATAAGTTCCTTACTGTTTTTGTACTAAAATTTAATACTACTTTAATGGTTAGCTGTGATGAAGAAGAAATTGCACGTACTGTATAAGAATTGTTATTCCAAAGCAAAAGACCAGGGTACTTAACACCTTTTGACAAAGCTGTTTGAGACATAGAGTGGTAAAATCTGATGCTGTTATTGGAGTCTGAAATTCTACAGCTGCATGTAAAAATGTGTGTTAGAGCTGTGTCATTGCCTCAGGCAGGGGCATCCCCCTGCTTCGTGACCATGAATGCCATCTGTGTCTGCCACATCCTATCCTTCAGCCCCATAAATGCACTGATTGCTCAAACACAGCAAGCTTTCAAAAATATTGTGATTGTACAAAAAGTATAAATGTTTGAAATATTTGAAATATCTGAATTATAGTGGAAATAACTGTGTGTTATAACTGAGACTCTGCCAACGTCTCCTCTGCAAGACTGTTCTGTTTTACATTCCCAAACACATGCCAGACTTCAACCACAATACATTTTTCTTTTATCCTCAACATGACCATGCTATTTAGATATGTACTTTTTTTTTTTTTTTTTTTCTTAGTGGCCTAGCTTTTGCCATAGTTTTTGACACTTCACAAAAATTATCCCTAATGCATTTAGGCAATAGACTGTAACTGAGGTAAGGGCTTTCTATCTTTTCTTTTAGTGTAGAAAGAGTAATTAGAAGGCAAAAGATGCCAGGCATAATCTGGAAATCAAAATGCAGTTCCATATTAATTTCCTAGGTTCTTTCTCCTTCCTCATTAAAAGCTTAAAGAGGCTTGAGTTCCTGATATGAGTTCCCCTTTCTCTTCTTAAACTGATAATAATGGAGGAAGAGTAGTTCTGTAACAATAGTTTGCTGTGAAGTCCTATGCAGATGGCAAATATAGGTAGCCCAGAGGAGGTTTGAAGGTAGTGAATAATACTAGGTCTGCATAAGTAGAGTGGAAGAGGAGTCTGGCTGCTTGTAAAAGGGATTTTCTAGATGGTTGCATTCGAAGAGCTACAGTCAGTGGCTCAGTGTCCAAGAGGAGAGTGGGATTTAGTGCACTCTCAAAAGGTTTGCAATTGACACCAAGCTGTGTGATGCTGTTGAATCACTGGAGATATATTTTCTTGTAGTTTTGTGTAATGACCTTACTACAGCTGCCCTTTAAAAATAAATACCATGTGTGATGTCAAGAATAAATGTACGTTTTAGGTTGAGATAATGTCAGTGTCTGATCTGTGGTGTATTGTTGCTTTGAAATAGAATGAATTGCAACAGATCAGACTAGTTTTATGCCATCAAAGTAACTGTACTGAAAAATTTATCTGCAAGGTTTTGTTATGAACTAAGGAAATTATACTAGAAGGTCATGAAATTCAGAAGCTCCAAGTCAGATTTCTGTTTGGAACTTGAAAGTAGATGAAGCAGTGCAAGAAAGCCAAATGATTCCTGTGTTGTACTTTGTCATGTCATTGATCTTAGTTTAGTTGATAATTGCTTTTAATGCACTGAAGATTCCCTCATATTTTTTCCTTCAGTCTTATGTAGTGCTCAATATTACAGTGTACATCACCCAAAATTTCAGTGATATTCTTGTGGGGCACTGTAGTGGAACGTCTTATTGAACTGGTATATCATTTCATCATAGATAATATTTTTAGAAGTTGAAGCTCTTGTGTGAAATAAAACAATTTCGTTTTCTCCGATCACAATCACAAAACATTTAGCAATTTAAAAAATGTCTTGAAACCAATAGATATTATGGCTTTGATTTCAGAAAAAGCTTTTGCAATGTTAAAGGGACAATGCAAGTTTAAAGTTTTTCTTACAGTAAAGTAGTTCACCTTTTACTGTGGGAAGTCATTTCAATCCTGTAGGAATATGGTTTGTAAGTTGGTTACATTCTGCAAATGTACTGAGGGTGAAAGGATCAATGAGAAGGATCAGTCCCTGTTCAAAGTCTGGCCTCTGGTTCCTGCACAAGAGAATAATGTTGCTGTGCTCGTGTTCCTGATACAATAGGAAAAAGGTTAATAGGGTGCAAAATTTCTCAGTAAGAAAAAATAAAAGCTGTTTTGCTGAAGTGTGTGAAACAAGCTGACATGAGAATGTACCCAGGTTTTATAAGCCCTTCTTAACTTGAAATATACCTACAAACAGACCTTCTAGTTTTACTATGGTGAGTGAGTGCTCTTGGGCTCAGATTTGTATACTACATGACATGTCTGGAGGAGTTACAAGCTCTTGAAATGGGAATGGTTTGCTGTGTGTTCTGTGTGTATGTATTGAGGGGGTGTAGGTAATTGCACACTGACCTTTTGATACAACAGCCCTAACAATTGCTGCTATAATAATCATCCTCCTTTCAATTCCATGGGTGAATGGAAACTGCAGTTCTACGTATTACTTCTGATTTTATGTGTGAGCTTGTTTAGAGCCATCTATCATTGAAGAACATGCTGTCTCCTCATTGTGGCCTATAAAAAATCTGTGGCATGCCAACTGTATTTGATGACATATGATGCTGGATGCAGGCATCATCACATGTGCATCCTGGCATTAGCCAAATTGAGTTGCTTTACTCTCTTCCCTTGATGAGAGGTGGTGGTGTACACTGCTGCTTTTCCAGGTAATGGTGAATGATGGTCCTGCCTTAAGTGGTGGCCAGATATGGAGTGGGGCTTCCTTCTGTAAGGATTTTTCGCTGCAACCCTCTTTAAAGCACTGTGGTGACTGGAAATTAATTAGCTCCTGCTGATATAATGTGGCTAGATGTTGCTCAAAGATATAGTATTACCTTTAGGGGCATAGATGTCTTTGAGAACAGATCTTGACTTGTCAAGGATCTTGGTTTGGTTTGATTTTGGTTGGATTGAGATGTTTTGCTTGTTTGGGTTTTGAGTTTGGAGTAAGGAGAGCGCATGTTCTGGTTGTCTGTGGTGACAAGAGCAGTCAGTGTCCTGTGATGCTGTTTCAAGAAATACCTTTTATCCACATACCAGGTTTAGTGTTCTGGCACTGTGCCTAAGGCCATGAGCTGGTTTCTGCTGGAGGTAGGTGTGAGCCAAATCAAGAGCTCTGGCAAAGCCCATATTCAAGAAATAGTCTTATGGCTTTTCTGTCAATGTTAATGGTATTAATCCAGCAGAATTGCTTCAGAAAGGATCAAAGTGCCAGGGAGCAGGAATGGGGGTCCATGGAGCTGAAGGAGGGCTTGGCACTGGGACTGCATTGTTTGGAACCATGAATGCAGAATTGTTAACATGGTGGGATCAGGGAGCAGAAAGTCAAGGGCAGATTTTGAGGGGGATCAAAGGCAAGGTGAGAGAGTAAAGCATGGGAGAGAACTTCCAGCAGAAGTTAGTCATAGGGTAGAAAAAAAAAAAGAATATTTTATAAGACAGAAAATAACAGGAGAGGTACTACATCATGCTCAAGGCATAGTGATGCTGACATTGCCATGTGCCTCACTTCACAGGTCTCAGTGTGAATGATTACAGGTTTTTTATAATCAGATAGTTGTCTTTGTGGTCCTAGAATTGACTCCAGTGGATCCAGGAAACAGTGTGTTTTGGGGATATCATGGAGAAGGCTGGCATTGTGTCCCATACCATTACCAGCTTAAATACAAGCAAAATCAGTTAATCAATTTTTGTTATTGTTTTGAATTTTTTTTGTTTTCTCAGCTTCTCAAAGTCTTCATCTTTCCCCGTATCCACCTTAGGACTCCTGAATTAAGAAATGCAAAACGGGTCTTTGTTTCCCTGGTATATAGTGAGTGTGTCTGTTATAAAGAGGTACTGCTATGAGGAATCCAAGGGAACAGCTCTTTCCACACCTTAAAAAAGCTAAAGCAAATTCATACCAAAAAAAAGAGGCAGAAAGGAATGTGGAGGACTCAGAGGAACTAAGTGAAATTTGGCTTCAATTATATTAATGGTAAAACCTCTTAGATAGCCATGGACCCAGTGTTGCAGCTTTGGATTTAGTTTCCGTTACTGCCATTAGAAGTACCGCGTGTTTCCCTGATGTAAAATGAGCACTGTGGCACTTTCCCATCATTGTACAATACTGCAAGGGTCACTGGAAAGAAAGCCTACACTAAATCCAGGTATTTGCTTAATTTACAAAGTGTTGTTTTATTGCTGATTTATCATGGGGTAGAAAGTGTGGGGAGGTTTCCCAGCTGTTTCCAGACACCTCCTGTGGGGACTCTCCCCTTCCCTGACAGCTGAGGCCACATTACCCTGTCTGGCATAAGAGTTGTACTGCCAAACAAGAAAGATAGCCACACAAAACTCAATGTCTTTAGTGTGTCGCCTTAATTCCCCATCTGTCTAGCATCCTGAAGCTATTAGAGATGGATAATTTTCCTGTGGGGTAGAAAATATTCCCTGGATCTGTGGATCATAGGGGATTAGTGGTGCCATTATGGGGCCACTAGCTGGAGAGGTCTTTACATCTCGGGCAGGCACTTTGGTTTGTTATCAGAAATGCATGGGGTTTTTTAGTGATTTTTTTCTGATATAACTTGTCTGAATTTATATTGTTCTCAGTTACTGTCTCTCAAAGTTATTCTAGCAGCTGTTTATCATTGTAGAAATGTATCTCCAGTGGAGAAGAGCAGATGGGTACCTCACTTCAGACTCTCTGGGGAATTAGATTTGTGAATGTAACTTATAAGCAAGTTGGCTTTAGAATTTGCCTTTGTTTTGAAAGCAGAGTTATGCATTTGGTCAGAGTAGTACCCTGCCTAGGAGTGGTGAGGTTAGAAATGGGAATTTCTGTGCATGTGTGTAGCTCTGGCACAGTGACTGAGTAGAATCTGAGCTTCAAGTACATTTTCCTCTTGATTGTCAGGGTCCAACACATTCTATCTTGGGTCAATTAGGTTACTATATTGAATATAAATTCTGATGCTGTGTCCCTTATGTCTAATACTTCATATGTCCATGTATCTAAGTAAGTTCATATGCATTGGCAGAAAATTACCTCATAATTTTGTGTAGCTATAGTAAAGTAAAATTAACCTGAAAAATTGACTTGAGAGGAACAGGCAACTGCCAGTAAAAGTTATTAATGGTCAATTGTTAGAGAAAAAGCTAATGCCTCTTCTTCATATTTATAGGATGCTTCCTGTTTACAAGATTCAGGCAAAGCACTGAAGGTGCTTAAGCAATACCGTATGTCAAAGAAGCGAGTACATAAGGAAGGAATGTGCAGGTCTGGAAGAGTGATAGCTCCATCCTTGTGATCTTACATGTGTGGTTGCATGGCAGAGTGGCTGCAGTTGTGCATGGAGCAGAGAAGCTGGGCATCAGCCAGGGCAGGGAGGTGATGTGCTCACACCTGAAGTAGGAAGGTGGGGAATTAAACAGCATAGGACTGTGATATTAGAAACAAGGCATTTCATCATTAGTGCTGTTAGAAGAATTTGTGGATATGCACTTATGAAGAGCAATCTGGACAGCTGGAGACATTCGGTGTTATCTCCTTGTTTCTCCACCTGAAGCAGCACCCATTCTTGGTGCAGGAAGCGTGGATATGGAAAGATGCTGTTAGAAGATGTTCTAACAGCATCTTCCCATATTCACACTTCCTGCACAAGAACCTGCCTTCCCCACAACCCCAAGGCAGCAGCAGGCAGCGGCACCACTCACACCTTTTCCCTCCTTAGGTATGCTGCCCACCCCATGGGCAAGCAAAGATTCTCTCACCCCCAGAAACAGCAAACTCTTCCCATCTGCTCCCTCAAAGCCAGGCAGGAAAGCCCCAAGGCCTGTGAGCCGACGTGGGAGGAGGCATCTGGCTGCTCAGACAGCCATTCTTTTGTGCTGCCCAGGGAAAAGGCAGCTGAATGTAGGCACTGGGTTTGATACTCCAGCTGCCAACTGGGCCATGCTGCTGCAGCACATTCCAGCCATGAGCAGTGTAAAATGATACACGGGGAGTACAGATGTGGTTTGATGGCTGGGGCTTGCTTCCCAGCATTCCTGATCTGTGCAGCATGCACGTCACACTTTCTCTCTTTCCATTTGATTGAAAAATAATGAATACACTGCTTTTCTGCTTCACAGGGACTTGGGTCAGCTCTCTGTCTTGGCAGAAGAACAAGGTTGTGGTACAACTTCCACACAGTATTGCAATCCTGTAAAGGCATCTGCTATTCTGCTTGTGTAGACTGCTTGAGTGCATGCAAACATGTATGCACTTCATACTGTTGTGCTCTTAAAATGTATTTTCACACTGTAGGAAGGCAACTGTCAGGATAATAGGACAAGCAGAATTGCAGTCATGAAATAGTTGAAGTCAAAAAGCACCTCTGAAAATCAAGGCCGCTCAAAGCAAGGTCAGCTGGAGCAGGTGACCTAGGGCTGTGAGCAGTTGCATTTTGAACATCTGTAAAGATAAAACTCCGCACTTGCTGTGGGCAGTCCTTTGTAGAATTTGACCATTCTTGAGACAAAATTTTTTTATGATGTCTAAATGAAGTTCCATGCATTTCACTTTGTGCCTATTACCTCTCTTTTTTGATTGTGCACCAGTAAGAATATTCTAGCTGCCTCTTCTTTACAGCCCCATCAAGTGTTTATACTTACTGATAAGATCCCACAGAGCCTTCTCTAGACCGAGCAGAACCAGCTCTTACAGCCTCTCATCATATGATAAAGGTGCTTCAAGACCTTTATCATCTTTGTGTACCTTTCCTGGACTCTCTCAGTATGTCCATGTCTCCCTTAATATAAGGACCCCAGAACTGGACACAGCCTGCCAGGTGTGTCTGAGCAGTGCTGTGCAGAGGGGCAGGGCCACCTGCTGGCTGTGCTCTGACTGATGGAGCCCAGGAGGCTCTTTCCCTTTGTCACAGGGACACCTTGCTGGCTTGTGTTGAGCTAGCTGCTTACCAGGACCCCCAGGTCCTTCTCTGAAGAGCTGCTTTTCAGCTGTTTGATCACAGTCTGTGCTGGTCTTTGGCATTATACCCTCACAGGTTCCTTGTTGAACTTTGTGGGGTCTTTGTCAGCTGATTCCTCCATTTTCTTTAGGTCCCTCTGGTGGCAGCATATCCCTCTGATGTACCAGCCACTCATCCCAATTCTGTATCATCTGCGGACTTGCTGTACTCTCTTTTGTCATCCACATCTGTACTCTCTTCCATCCTCCAGGTGATGAATGAGGATACTAGGCAGTATTTAGTAGATGCCAGTATGAACTATGGGGTGCACCACTAGTGACTGGCATTCAGGCTGGTCTGGATTTCATGTCACTGACCACAGCTCCATGAGCTTGACAGTTCTTAGTCCAATTCACTGTCCACTTACCTAGACCATGCCTCATCAGTTTACAGCTAGAAAATGCAGTGTAGTCCTTGTCCTTTGTCAGCAGGTCTCAATTCCTATTCAGCAGTAGGCTTGAATTTTCCCTAGCTTTTCTGTTGTAGATATACTTATGGAAGTTTTTAAGGTTGCCTATAATTAGATTAAACTCCAGATTTGCTTTAGTTTTTCACAGCCCCATTTCTGCACATTGAAGCTATTTCAGCATTTCTCCTGTCCCTGCTTTCCCTCTTACACTCTTCCTTTTCATGTTTGAGCATGACCTTAATCATCCATGAGGAATGCCTGCCACCTACACTTGACTTCTTGCTTTTTAGGAATGGACTAATCTTGACCTTGGAGGAGTTGATCCTTGAAAGTCAACCAGCTCTTGGACACCTCTTTGCCCCAGGATGATACCCCATGAAGTTCTTCCAAGCAGATTCCCTAACAGGCCAAAGTTGATTCGCCCAAAATCCAGGGTTGTGATCCAACTGTTTGCCATGTTCCATCTTCTCAGGAGCTTGATTTTTACCATTTCATGGTCCTGCAGCCAAGGCTGCCCCCAGCTTTCACGTTTCTGATCAGTCTTTTTTGATGAAGATCAGGTCCAGCAGAGCTGGAGATAACTAAATAATCTTCAGACACAGGGGTTTTAAAGCTTGTCTGTGAAATTGGTTACATTTTCTTGAGCCATTGGATTTGTTACTTTTTATTTTTCTTGAATGAATGAAAATTCACAGCACCATTCTCCCCAAGTCTTGGTCCATAAGATTTGTGCTGTGGCCTGCTCTGTTTTTGTAGGTGCCATTGCATGAACGTTACTTCTCTCATCCACTAAGTATTATCCTGTATTTCTGTGCAGTGGCACTTATTGAAGCAGAGCCACAGTGTAGTTATTCCTGGTCAAAATGTTTAACATTCTTTGGAGACAAGGTGGCCTTGAATTGGAGCATGTGAGAACCACTCTTTCTGAAAAGCCTTTTTAGAGATAAGCCAAAAGTAAAGACATAAGGAAAATGGTGTCTTTGTTCCCTCACATTGCAGAGATGTTAAGTTGGTTCTGTTGTCTTTTGTGTGTGCTTGTCTCATTGATCTCTTCCTGGCCTGTTACCTGTGCCAGTATGGGCATGTTTTCCTGAAACTGGGCTTTGGGAAGTGATGTTAGTACACAAATACCTCAAGTCTTCATCTGCTACTGCTTTTACCAGGCTTAGTTTGACTGTTTTTCCTCGACTTGAATTCTTGCCCAAGGACAAGCCAATGTTTGGCTCTTGGCTTTTTCAGAAAGTGCTGGTGGTGATATAATCAGTTCCTTACTGTCAGTGTGTCACTTTTCAGTTGACTAGCACAGCAATAGATTAAAAACTTAAGTGGGTGGAAAACCAGCTTTAATTAATTACGATGGTTCATAATTATTTCTAATGTTACTGTTCTCTGAGGACATAGTCACCCATGAATATGCTGCATTAGTTTAAAAAATACTAATTTCTCCATAAGAGAAAGATAATTTTATACAAAAAGCTAACCACTAACAATCTATGTATATATTTCCATATTTTTTAAATTGCAAGTGGATGTTGTTAGCATAGTTCATAAATGATGAATTGCAGTGAATAACATAATCCTGCCTTTTTCTGCATTTGTCTCAACTCAAGGACCTCAGTTGAGTGGCTTTGGTGAAGCTGGGGACAATATTTGCCCTGGATATGTTCAGGTAGGTACATTTGTTATTGATAAGAAGCTGTACAGACTGTGGGACAACATGGAATATTATGTTATTCAGTATTATTGCTTTCCCTGAGAGCATTTTTATGACCGTCCAAGCTTTTGATCACAGTCTTTTTACATGATCAAATTCACTTGCTGTGTCTAGAGGCTACAGAGATTAAAAAACTGATATCTCTTAGAAAATTAAGCTTCAACATTCATCTTTAGTATCTCTTCCCAGATCTGTGGCACTCCCTCTGGTGAGTACTTGCCAGGAATGCCTTTCAAGGGTATTTATAGCAGGTTGTGTTTTTTTTTTAAACTAAATCTTTTATGATAGACTTTGGCTTTTGGGCTCATTTTTATTCCATATCTCTACTCCAGTTGCACAAGACCTGTGACATGTGGTAATCCAGTGGAATGAGAAGGGTTTTCAGCTTAATATAGGTTTACACAAGTTTTGAGGCTTTGTGCAAGTTTTGGAATATAATTCAAACAACTTTTCCCAGCATCGTTATTGAAGTCTTCCAGCTATTTCATAATATATTCTAATAATTCTTGGCTTCATAACATATTGATCATTTAAGTTAGCTAGCTAAGGAAACAGTCTGGGTGAAAATGAAGATTGGATGCATGAGATACTGAAAATGCATCAGTAGGAATATTTCTTTAATAAAAGTAGAGAGATCAAAGGTTTCAAGACAGGAGGAAGGGGAATTGACTGAGAGCTCATCTGTGTATACTCCCTTGGGTGAAGATCTCTGATCCAGAACACTAGGTCACTGAGATAGTAGTTTAGGTCAAACAAGGCTGACAAGTAAGAAATTTCAAAGTTTGTTTTGCAAGTTGTGTTGTCATTTCACTGATACTCTTTCTGTTGTGTACATGATGCCTGATACGAATTTCCAGATTTGAGCAACTTCCCAGCACTAATAGCTTGGAGATGTGTTTATCTTGAAGAGACAAATAGTCTTAGATATTTCTTGAATCATGCCTGAGGGTCTCCATGATATCTCTCTCCATGAGAGAGGCCTATGTCCCTCTCTCACCTGAAAGTAAGCATATGCTTTCTTGATTTCTTGGGAGAATTTAAGTAAATGTGTAAGAGTCCATTATGTAACTGCAAATTTAGCTTCTTTCAGAGTCCTTAGTTTTAGTAAAAGTAATGACTTTCCAAACTTTGTATTATTTGTCATCACGCTTCTATGTAGTTTCCAGCCCTGGGAAGTCACTCAACCTGATATTGCTATCCCATTCATTTTGTTTGTGTTGTTGCAAATTTTTGGCTGTTGACTCCAATTTGAGCAGATCTAGGACAAAAGATTATTTTACCTGGTAATACAGTAAAAATACTACTTAATAATGTGAATGACTTAAGGGATGAAGAAGTCTGTTTTTTTTGTTTTCTTCCTTCAGCTAATTCATGTTGGTTTTCATCATTTCTTTATTTCATTATCCTCCCTTCTTCATTTGTGAACTTACAATAGTTACAGTTAATATGGAAAAAAATAAAAATAAAAGAACCCCTCATTACAAATGCTGCTGAGGTTGTAGCTCTCTTAGAAATACCTCTGGTAACTTTCAGGAAGCTGCAATATTCAGCATGCTGTGATGTGCTGTGTGTTATGATAGCTACCCTGCTATCAGTACTGAGATAGCTAATTTAAAGATAGCTCAAATATGTTCCCTTGAGCTCTGGTGACTCCTGGAGTGTTGACTGTGAATAAGTACTCTGATTACACAGTGAATGAGTATTCTATATAATATATGTGGGTATACCCAACATAATAATGGAAAATGGAAAACGAAGAGTGCTTTTCTTCATTTGCAGGTATTCAGTTTGACTGTAGGAAATGAAAAAGGTGAAGAAAATTATGTGAGGGAAGCGCAGGACACCATCATGATAAGAATTACTGTGTCCATTTCTTCTTGTGAAAGGGCAGCATTAAAATTCAGACCATCCCAGCATCAGGCAAGGCATCAGTGCCTTCAGGAGCAGGGAAATGCAATTCAACAGTGCTTGCATTCGTCAGCAGATCTTGCAATTGGAAAGGGGGAACCCACATTAAAGATGTCAGCATTTCTGCACTGACTTTGGGTTCCAGAATAGTGTATTGTCTCATAATTATTTCCTTAACATTCGATCCAGTGAACTTTCCTCCACTTCTGCCATCTCACATCTGTTTTGTTGCACAGCTGTAACTGGTTTAGAGTCCTCATAAGAAAAAGGAAACCTCTTTTCTTTCAAAGCAGTCTGTAGTTTGGCAGGGAATAAAATGGCTACTTCAGCACTGATGACAGAAAAATATGCCTTTCATTGACAGAAATAACTTTCTCCAGACTCTTGTTAAGGCACACTGTCTGCAAATATATACACTGAAGTACCTTAGGGGTTAACATGTAGGAGTTTAATCTTTTATACTTTGCAATAATTTTCTTTATTGTGTTTCTCTGTGAATTCTTCTCCCTCTTATGCTATAGTGTTTCATTCAATTTCATGCGTATCTCTGCTGCAATGGTGTATTGCAGTTTCACTTCTTTATCTTTTGCAATAAAGCACTTACATTTATTTATAAATAATTTGAGTTTCTCTGCTAGTTTTTTTTTCCAGGACCCTCATTTCCTATTCTGAGCAGAAACTGTATATAGTAGGGTGGTTTTACAATCGAAGAAGTTCTAGAATCCCAGACCTCACCTGCAAAAATTTTGGATTTGTAGCTCAGAAATATGACAGAAATAAAGTTGGAGAGCAAATGGTATTTGTTGAGCCAACACAGTCAGCACAGCCTCTGAATGCTCTATTCCTACTCTCAAATCAATTCAGAAAACAGGGACAAAACACATTGCACCATTTCTGTCATGCATCCTGAAATATTTTTCGAATCTCTAGTGCCTTCTCAAGCTGCAGACTCAGCCTTTGGAGAGAGAGAACGTGAAGTTGCCTCTGGGCAGTGGGATGGCAGATTTCTGCAGAAGCTGTCTTCTTCAGCCATTCTGTCTCCCTCTTTTTTCCACAAGTTCACCTCAAGCCATTCAGCAGGGAATTTGCAAGTTATGAAACTGCATTATTCGGGTATGAAGTAACAACCTCAACACTATGACTTCAGCAAGGGCTTGTAAAAGGCAGCATCAGATTTATAAGCAGAGGTATTGCCAGCTGTGTCTAACAGATGGTTTGCAATGACAGACTTACTGGTTTTTATAACTCAAGAAGGTAAAATTCTGATTAGGTGTTCGTTGATAGTCTTTCTTTGTAAATTATTAAATGAGTTTAAAATTAAGTCAAATGCATCATGTGGAACCCTTCTTTTGGGGACATAGTATTATCCCCTTGGATGTAATTTTCTACATTTCAAATGTTCTATATTGTTTTTTATTGCTTTGTTGCTTTTGCAAAAGCAGTCATGATGCAGAAAAATGCTGTAGGTCCATGCCACAGTTTGGTCACTGTCCCATATATAGTTTTCTGTTCTTTTGATGCTTCAATATGACACCCAAGTAGAATGTTCGCCCTGTGGTTTAACTAGAGGGCTGGGGACTCTGCTGCCTGCATTTGGAAGGGTCAGATGCACATTACTTTGCTCTCCAGGTACTTGTTAACTCTATTCTTGAGAAACAGAGGCCACATTTTCCTTTTTCTCTTTTTTGGGAGCTCGCCAGATCTACGCAGTCTTTGAAAACTAATTGCCAGTGGCTCAGAAAGTTCGTTAATTTCCCTCTCACTTGAGGCTGTATTTCATCACATTTATTAGTGAACTGCAAAATATTAATGAAAGCATGAAGCCAGTTTGTTTTTTTCTCCTCTCAGAAGCATGAAAAAGAGTGAAAGACAATAAGATCCCCTATATCACCCCCACACATTAGACTGAGTATTTGGAATATTTTAGGGATTGTTCTAAGACTCAAAAACTTTTAGTGCAGCCTGGACCTATTATTATGGACAAGCTGGAACAGAGATATTGGGAGGGCTTTCACATTGTTTCAGAATAGCTGTTTCCCATTAACCATACCAGGACCCTCTAGTATTGCAGAAGGTATTAAAAATTATTTAGAGATCATTAAATATTAGGCATTTAAAGATCATTTTGAAGGCACAGACTCATTTGCATGAACCTGGAGATCTTAATAAGTTCATGCCTGCCTGCATAGATACTTCTTCTCTTTTAAAAATTAGCTCTGTAATATTTCAGTAGTCATGAAATGAGTAGATATTTAATTAGAAACATTGACACTTCATGATAATATCAGCATGATTCCTGTCATTTTGCCTGATTGCATGAAATCCTGTAGCTCATGGAAGAGTGGGATGTCTCATTTTGGCACAAGTGGCATTCTGGTGACATGAGTCAGCAACAGTTTAAGTAGAGACCATGTCTGCTTCTGCTTGCTGTGATTGCCCATCTGTTTCTCCTCTATTATTTGCAATTATTTATCTCCAAATTGAGAAAATATAAAGATAGATATTCTGGTTTTGTAATAATGGTGTTCAAAGTCTGACTCCATGCCATTCTGAAAATCATAGAATCCTGAGTATAACATTATACAGTGCAAAATTACAAACAAGAATAATTTCAAGAAAAGACACTCAATGCATAATGGACTTAGCAAAGTTAATAGCTGCTGACATTAGTGTTTGCCTGGAGGTCAGAGTGACACAAGTCTGGTTGGACAGAGGGACACTGTGTGTCTCCATAAGCCTGGGGTGGCATGGACATGTCGATGCTGCCAGCCTATTGGTGTAATGAAAATTATTTCACTCTGAGGTTTCACAGACCACTGCCGTATGGGGGTAATGCTGAATTACATTTCAAAAGGAAAATTATTTGGAACATCAAAGGGAAGTAGAAGCAGTTCTTCAGCAGGTGGCTTCAGAGGTGGGAGCTGTGAGGCACGGCCAGGGCTGTGATCCATGCTTAGGGGCATTGTGAGCATTGTCCATGGCCTCTTGGAAATGGTCAGAGTTGTTTGCCTCTTGATGGGTATTTGGAGAAAATGGGAGAAGTCTCCTCTCCTAACTGCTTTTAACCTTCCCTCCAGGAGTGCCTTTTGAATAGCAATCTCACAAAAGTATTTTAACACATAAAAAAAAAATAAAGGAACAATTGCATGAAAATGCATTAAGGGAGTGACATGCCTAAAAACATAATGTTATATCAATAATACTTCTTACTAATGCAACATGAAAATATAGTGGTATTTTATAGTGATTACTTTGATAGTTCTGAGTATTACATAAGTGCCATGATAGTCCTGGAAATATAGGGAGATGTTTCTGAAATTCTGAAGAAAAATAGTGAGCTAGACACCTTCAATTGCTCATTGTTACTTAACAGATTTTATATAAGGAAGGATGACAAAAGTCTTTTGCAGCCCTGCAAGGTATTATTGTCATCTAGTGGTTCCAAATTATTCCAGTAGCCTTTGTGGGCTTTGCAATTATTAATTATTGATTAGGATTAATTGAGATTATACAATTCCATAGATATCATAGCATTTTAGTCAATGGTTGAATTAATAGATAAGGAGATCATTGGTGCAAATCATAGAATCACAGAGACATTAAGACTGGAAAAGACCTCAAAGATCAAGTCTAACCTGTGACCAAACTCCACCATCTCAAGTAGACCATCACACTAAGTGCCAAATTCTTGAACACCTTCAAGGTGTTCAAGACTCTACCACCTCCCTGGGCAGTCCATTCCAATGGTTGCCAATCCTTCCAGTGAAGAAATTGTTCCAGATGTCTGACCAGAACCTCTGCTGGTGCAGTGTGACTCCATTTGCTTGTGTCCTGTTGCTGGATACCTGTGGGAAGAGGCTGACTCCCACCTTGCTGCAGCTTCCTTGGGGTTGTGCCAGGCATGCAGGCTGCTTCTGCACATATGGAGGTTAAAGCTTGTTAGCTTCTGTACAAATTGATGAATGCAATATGGGCATGGGCCCTGCTGGGTTTGAATACAATTAACAATAATGATGCATGCTATTAAAAACTGACATTTATTAAGCACAGGCAGTCTGCTGCAGCTGTGGGCTTGGGTGTGCCCTCTCCTGTGGGATGCATGTCGTCTTCCTGAGCTGCACCAGCATTGGTAGGAAAGCAGGCACTACCAAGAGACTACTTCAACTCTCTTTCCAAGACAGTTGTCAGGATCCTGGGAAGAGGAAGCTCAACTCTTTCCCCAATCCAAAATTCCAGATAGACGCTGAACCCATGCCTCATTGAGTTCAGGATTTGCCATTAATTTTTGAAATTGTTAACTGCATTTATCTAAAAGATTGTATACGTTTTCTAATGACTTTATCATGGCTTTCATTTCATATAAGACAATTCCTACTTATTTCTTTCATTAGAATTTGCTCAGAAGTCAGTTTTATGCTAGCACATCAGAAAATGAGACCAGCTGTACTTCAAAACAACACTTCAAAGGTTTTATTGATTTTTGGGGCTTTTTTCAGAGGAATGTTTCATCAAGGGCTTTCAGTAAAGTTCTTTCTTCAACACTTCTTGTAATATACAGTGCTCTGAAAAGTCAAAATATTGTCTTCTTAAATGATTAACCTTAAAGGGCAAAAGCATCAATGCCTGGAGAGGAGAATAAGTTGAGACTGATATTATGTATATTAGTTAGTATATTGTGTATATTAGTATGTATATTATGTATATTAGTTAGTAATGAAGGTTTTTCTACTTAGATTTACAGCATTTAGAACTATATCCTGGCAGGAGGCAAGACATGAAGGCAGTTTTCAGTTAAAAGTGTCTTCTCTGGGAGTACGTGTTCAGCTTCTCAGTTTGTGTGGATGTGAGCATACTTTATTCAGTCTTAGTCTACAAAATCTGAATGTTGTAATGTGATCGGCACTTCATGGTGGTCTTCTTAAATTTTATACAAGATTGCACTCATGAGTTGTATGTATTTGTAGGTAGAGAAGGGTGGGGGAGAACAAGGGGAAAAAAACAGTGTTCTGGAGGGATATGAGATAAGAATTTTATTGTGAGTCTTACAGGGTCTGTCTGTATTAATGGAGATGAGCCATGGCACAGTTATGCACTTTTCTTGGAGGAGTGCTGATAAACCCTTGTGTCACACCAAAGCAGAGGGGGGGAGGTCTGTGTTGGAGATGGATCAGGGAAGCTCCTGGACAAACAGTTACAGTGCTCTTAAAAAGTATCTGTGGGATTATTGTTCATATCCATTTGCATTTAAAGCTATGCTTGATTCACTTATATGGCCTGGAGTTTATCCTTTTAATTCTGTGCTTGGAGAGAGAGCTCAAGTGCTGACCACCATGCCCCTGGGGGCAGGCACCACTCAGCATACTCCAGAGCTGGCTGGAAAACCACCCACCATGCGGTTTGCACCACTCACCAAACAACACCCATGTGTTCTGGAAAGAAGGATTGGCTCAGCTCAGGTCCACTCACAGCCTCACTGAGCATTCTTAGGAATGACAGCTCCTATGAAGACTTCATTCACTTCCTTCTTTTTCTTTTTCTTTATCTTTTTTTTTCCCCTCAAGATTGATGACTGTGCTACACTTTGACAGCTTGGGATGAGTTTTTCAAGATGAATATCTGCCATAAGCCATATTATTTTAATTATTTTCTTTAGAAAAATGATGACCAGAAAATGTCAGGAATTTCTGGGAATAAAGCAGGGGAAAAAATGTTTGTTTTCTGATCTTGATAAATGTGTTGACTTTGAGTAGCTGAATTTCTCTGAATTTTGACAAAGGCTTGAAATTTGTCGCGGCATGGTTGGTGGTGTGGATGAAGGGCTGAATCTCCTATAAAAAAGTAGGTTTTGTTGTGCCACTCCTACACATATCCAAGAGAAAACCAGTGTGTTTGTCTCTGCTGAGTGGATACCATGGAGCTCCTGTGAGTGAAGCCACATAGAGCATCTCCTGGTTGAGGCTGAAGATGAATTTTTCTGTGGTCATAGCAGGGCTTCTGTGGGGAACACAGGGTTGCCTGCGCTTTCTGTGACATCCCAGCAAGCTGAGTAGTGTAGAATATTGCTGTCTTGTGTAAGGGAGGCACTGTATGTAGAATGATCCCCAGGAGGAAGGGCCTGCTCAGGAGGGAGCCCCACACTCTGCTCCTCCATCTCCAAGCAGTGGATGATGTGCTGATGATGTCAGGTGTGTTGTCTCCAGCAGGGAAACTGAGTGTGCACCTGTGCATCATTGGCTTCTACAGCATTTGGGGTCTCTGGCTCACTCCTCACAGACTCCTGACTCCCAACTCATGGGAAAACTGGCAGCCTGAAGTTGGAAATCACACTCCTGCCACTGAACCCAGCCAGCAGTGGTCACTGGTGGGTGGGGGTCCTGTTTCAGTGTGTACTCTGTTTAAGTTTGTTTCTAACCTATGTAAGTGCTTGGTGGCTTTATCTATAGCTGGGTGTTTGAGGGTGAGGTAACTCTCATATACACCCCAGGAGTGATTTTAGATGAGCTAGGCACTTTGTCTCATGTGTGCAGATGAGTTTTTTTTCAGATGTAAAGAGTGATCACATAGTTTGGGGGGTGGCCACCACATTTATGTTAATAAATTTAAAAAAAAAAAAAAAGACAAAGAGCCAAGGTTTGTGATGCCACAGCAGCACCAGATGGTGGAAGGGGGGAAAAAATAATCAAGCCTTACTCTTTTTAGCCTCTTTGTTCCTCCTAAGCTGTACTAGTCTGGGGAGGCTTACGGAAAAGAAACAAGGAGGAAGATATGCCTGCAGTATCCAAGCTCATGCCACTCTGAGAACACAAAATCAAACCTGGTTTTCAAGGAGTCAGAAACAACATATTTCTAGAAAATGAGATAAAGTTGTCAGTGTTGTCAAGTACTGTAGTGTGCATCAGATGGTGTCAAGTCTTTTATAGGCATGATTGCTGTCTCTCTGGTTTTGAGTTAGTGGAGGGGAAGAAAATGACTTGAAATACCTGGTCTTGTCCAGAAGAAAAAGACTAGTGAATCTTTTTAAATTTTTGCAGTCCCCAGTTAGGCATGATCAAAATACTCCTGAGGTAGTTCAGCTCTCTGCTTCTCACTAAAACTTAACACAAACCATTCACTTCAAGCTGTGTGTGAGAAGCCCCCTGTTACTCCAGTGAGTGCAGTGTATTGACAGCAGGGCAGGCAGACCAGAAAGCCAATTAATCTTTCCTGAAACTCCACTTGCTGTTGTTACAGAAGCTATGTTAAATTCTAGTAGCTGGTGAAAACTTGAGGCTGTAGTTCCCAAAGTCCTCAGCTCTCTTGGTAACACCAGGTGCTGTGATGGTCCTGTTCAAGGTACCAGGATGATGAAGGGGACTGTGATGAAGGGGACTGAAGCAAAGAAGGATGTTGGCCCTTGCCCAGGTATGAGCAGGTCCTCAGTAGATGGGAGTGGGTGTTCCCAAAGTCCCCAGAGAGGACCTGGAGAAACCAACAGCCCCGTGCCCTCGCCTGCAGCCTCTTCTTCAAGGTGGGCATTGCCACGCTAAACAATGGGCATCCTAAAGTGCAATGATTCACTTGCTCTTGACAGCAGATAAATATCTTAATTAATTCTGAATCCACTGAATGTAAATGGAGCCTATGTGACAGGTTTAGTGGTATTTTCAGCAGCAAACATATTACCTTCTTCAGCATATTCACATCCCAGTCCTGGTTCTGCTTAGGTCACGTTTCCCAAAGAAAAACCAGTCTTATCTTCTGCCATCAGTTTTTATCTTCTGCCTTTTTGTCCTGAGTGTGGCATGAATGAAAAAGAATAGGAGGTTACTCTGACCAGATGGAGTTCAGCACAAGCAGTGGCAGATTAAATTTACAAACTGTTAACAGCAATCCTGCAGTGGACTTGGAGGTACTGGTAGCTAAAAAATTGAAAATGACCTGGCAATGTGCACTCACAGCCCAGAAAGCCAATCAAGTTCTGGGCTGCATCCAAAGCAGCATGGCCAGCAGATTGAGACAACACCTCACCTGAAGTGCTGCATCCAGCTCTGAGGCCCTGAGCACATAAGAATGTACTCAGACTCCCCTGAGTCTGTTACAGAAAGTCCAGAGAAGGGCCCTGAACATGATCAGAAGGGTGAAACACAATTCCTATGAAGATAGGCTGAAAGGGTTGGAAATGTTCAGTCTGGGTAACAGAATGCTCAGGAGAGATATTACTGCAGCCTTTCAACACATAAAGTGGGCTTGTAAGAAACTTTTTACCAGGGCATGTAGTGACAGTTCAAGAGACAATGGTTTTAAACTGTAAAGAATGTAAGTTTGTATTGGTTGTGAGGAAGATATTTCTGCAGTGAAGATGGTGAGATGCTGGAACACATTGATGAGAGAATCTGTGGATATCCATCCCATCATCGATAGTTTTTAAGTCCAGGTGGCACGAAGCTTTGAACAACTGATCTAATGACAGATGTCCTTGCCAGTGGCAGGGGGATTGGACTAGATGAGCTTTGGAAATACCCTCCAGTGCAAACCATTCTAAAACAGGTTAACATAATAGCCAGCATCTGGTCTGACCTGGTCATTGTGGTATTATACTGTGGATATTATATTCAGGAGAGTGTAAGGGAGCATAAATTAGTTCCACAGTGGCTGATGGGGACATGCATCTTTCCAAGTTACATAGCAAACTAATTATGGCAGTCAAGGACTGTGGATCATTGGACATAGTTTATAATCAAGAGTTTGATGGAACATCACAAGAAGTTAAAGCCATAATAAATTACATAGTCTTTGGAAGTCAGGACAAGTACTGTATATTCAATACAGCAGAGTAGAGTGGGTCAGTAAGTGATGTTTAGGTGATGTGATATGGTCAAAGGCATAGGCCTGAGAAAATTTCATTTTCACATTTTCAGGATGTGAACAGTGCACAAGTCCTGGTGATACAGGTAGAGACAACAGCTTAGACCATATTTCAGCTATACTGCTTTCTGTGAGACAGCAGATACAGCTTATCATGGCAAACGTAGCAAATACAGGAGCTAGAGTGAGAAAGTGCTGCCAACACTACAGGCCAAATACGATGATAGAACCCCAATAGATGAGATGTAAGGGACTACCTGTTTCTTTTCCTCTTTATCATAAGATCTTTTGTCATAGATGTCTACTTTATTGGATACAGCAGAGCACAGCATGTCAGCTATTAATTGAAATGAATTATCCCAGGCTCAGAGTGTGCAGCAAGGCTTTGATTTCTCACTGCCTGGCAGTCATGGTTTCTTAATGTCTGCTGTTCTATTATGTGAAAAACTATGCAGAGAAATATTGTGAGTGTTGCAGTGTCAGGTTTGGTGATTTACTCAATTTTCTTCTTGTTTAGTATTGCAGAATATTGATGTTTTCAGTCCTCAGAAATGTGACACTTGTACAAGGTCTGTGACTGTCGCTTCAGTAAGGAGCATGGCACTGTCAGCTTAGCACGCTATTGACTCTGAAACTTACTCTTGAATGAGAGAAAGCAGGCAAACATAGAATTTCAGACTCTGGCCTATGAAAACCATGAGCATAGCCTTTAAAAGTAAATGTTTGTCATATGTTTGGTTTGAAAGCACTTCAAAAGGACTTAACATGACTAATAAAACTTGAAGTCGTTTTTATTAGAGTTTTACCTTTGGAACAAATCAAGTCTTCCATAAAGGTCGTATTTGTTCCTGAAATCAAAAAACCAAATCCAGTTCCTTGAGCTATTTCTTACCTTGGAAATTTTTTTCTTGCATTGTAGCTCTAAATAACTTAAGCTACTGCTGCTCCCCTTATTTGCTGACTGTAGCATATCAGAGCTCCCTGACCTGAAGTCCAACGTGCTGTTCAGTTCCATTATAGAGCCTTGCTTGCTTTGCAGGACCGCATGCTTCCACCAAGACAGCTTTGTCAGATTGACATCCTGGCCTGGCTCTGGACCTCAGGATGCAGAGCAAATTAAATAAATTGTGACTGGCATAATGCCACCATCCCATGGTCCCTCTTAGGGCTGGCTGAGCTACACGCAGTTTTTTCCAGAAAGCATAGGCTACAAATACAGTATAGCCCATTATTTAATTTTTGACAACCAAATGCACACAACCTTATCTCTCCTAAGACAGAGAATCCTGAGAGGGTAGGGAGTGAATTTTGCATATATTATTTATGATTGTTAGACAACAAAGAGAATGCAGTGACACTTGTCTTGTTCCAGACGTTTAGGTCCATATGTAACTTCAGAGACGTGAGAGGTTGCACCAGGTGCTGTTGAGGGACTTCAGATCCATTTGGCAAAGGACAGGAACTCTCTTCACCTCAGTCTCTCCCTGAGCATGGGTAAAGCTCTGGCTAGCTGGCTCTCAAGGTCAAAAATACTGGGTATTGAATATGGACTTACGGAAACAGCTATTTAAAATAAAAACATTTTCCATGCTATATGCCTGACTAAGTGCGATCTGAATGTCTTCAGAATGTTGAGGAACAGCTGCTGGGTCCCATAGCAGTTTTATTTGACTTGTCTTATAAAGCCAAGGTGCTGCTGCAAAGGAAAAATTCTGCAAGCTTCCTGAAATTTTTAATAGGATCACAGAAAACAATCTTCCTTGCAATTGAACTGTACATATTTGTCTTGTAAATTGAAATTTTTTGCTTCATTTGTATAAAATGGGGGGTTTGGAGAAAAAAAAATAAACTCACAAAAAAGACAGCAAACAAAATCCTTCTATCCTCATAGTAATGGACTTCTTTATAGCTTTTCTGCTTCTACTATTGCTGTTTTAAGACATTCTCTAGGTTGCACAAAACTTCACAATGTTGCCACTGTGAGTTAGATTCTTTGTTCTAACCCTCTTTTCTTTACCCAGTATTATAGTTGGCTTTTTGTTAAGTTGACCCTTCAATTTTTCTAAATGTGTGTTCCCTCTGAAGGATGCATTAAAAGTACCCATGAAAGAAAGATCAGACAATACTGTGTTAGCAACTGCTCATTCATTTTTGATTTGTTTTGATGGAAAAATCGACTTTTTCCATCAACAAAACAACCATTGACAAACACACTCCTTCCAGTGCTTAAAATCCAAAGTGGCATAAATGGATACAATTGCTGATCTATTTTTCTGCTTTTTTGATACGTGTGTACTTTCAAAGCAGCAAGTAGGAGAAGTGGTGGAGATCCATGATGAATGGTGACAGGTAATGATCCTCATACCTGTCAAACACACAAATATGCTGTCACACTGGATGAAACTGAAGTAAAGATGTTCTCTGCTTTTCTTGATAAATTTTCTGGGAAAGGACGGGGTTAGAAATTAATGCAGCTTGGAACTACTTTCTCTGCATTCCTTTTCCATCTTTTTTTTTTCTTTTTTTTTTTTTTTTTTTTTTTTTTTTTTTTTTTTTCTTTCTTTCTTCTTTCCAGTTTGAAAGATCCTTTACTGTGCACAGTCCCTGAGATGTGGTTACATCCTTTTCAGAGTCCATCATTGACACAGCATTTGGAGAACTAAATACGTACCTGAATTTAGTGGAGAAAGAATGCCATTACTTTTTTGATGTAGCTATAATTAGTTTTGCCTGGAGGCATCTAGAAGAGATCAGATTCATGAGCATATATTCCATCCTGCTGCTGGAATCAAGCTGGGAGGCTCCTGTGTGTTGAGTTGTTAATACTTCCCTGTAAGCAGCCAAGTGCCATATCTCTTTCCCATATGCAAGTATTGGTTACCACAAATATACGTCTGCCAGGCTGTTCCTCTCACTCTACTTTTCTCTGGCCACAATTACATCTGTACCATAATTTTATTTTTCTTCTTTTTCAAAATGTTCTTGTAGAGGTGTTACCACCGTTTCTAATTGCCCCAGCCTTGTCCAGCAGCGCGTCTGTCTTGGGGCTGCCGGGCACTGGCTCTGCTGGACACGAGGGAGGCATCTGGCAGCTTCTCACAGAAGCCACCTCTGTAGCTCCCTGCTACCAAAACCTGGCCAAGCAAAATCCAGTGCAGCATTTTGTCAGTTAACTCCTGGTTTCTGATCTTCACATTTGAGGTAAAGAAAGGGCAATCTTGGCATCATCTGGTTCCCACAGAGCTCTCTGATCCCTCTTATTAAGACACTCAGTCTGAGACTTGAGAGTGGGGCTGGCCTTGGAAAATGCTCACCATGAGCCCTTGAAGGTCAGGTGCTTGCTGTTCATGTCCAGTTATTCTGGCCATTCTGCCAGTGTTTTACTGCATGACCTTGAAGAGATCAATGAAGTGTTGCAGCCATAGCATCTTTTGGACCTCTTTGCTAGGGTTGTCTTTCTAATGCTGCCAAATGCTGCGAGGTAAAATTAATAACAAGAAAGGAAAAGATAACAGAATGTCTTAGTATAATTCAACTCAGAAGTTCAGCAAGCGAGGGAGAGACTGTAGGAAACCAATCTTCATTCATTCTGCTGTTTCCAGAATCATTTTTCTAATCTAATGCATTTTGACTGTGGGCTCTAGCCTGTATCCTGCCAAAGTTAAAATGGATGTTCATAATGCTCTGTTTTGATTTTATCATCTGTGAACTCTTTTGTTTATTTTGTATATTTGTTTATTCATGGATACATATCAATACTTGCCTTGTCCCCATTTTGCTCTTTCCTTTTTTTTATTGACACTGTGATTATAACCTGTAGATCATGGATTTAGATAATGATTTGGATTTGGTGTTGTTGGGTTATTGATTTGTTTATTTATTTATAAATTATATAGTAACTGCTGCCTGTTATCTCATAACTGCTCTGAAATCACCTCTTCAGTGAGGTTTGAAAGAATGGGATCCCGAATTTTACTTCTTTTGTCCATGTATTTTACTCTCTCTTCAGCCCTGGACTTCCTGAATGAGGGCTGTCCTGTGTGTCCCTGAGACCTGTCTAGGTATTACTGTAATGTGTGTTAGCACCTTTAGGAACAACTTAGAGGCATGAACAATAATTCTCTTCATACATTATGGGGTTTCTTTTTCACAGTAGTATTCAGCAGTTCTTGTATCAGTGATGCATATAAAACACAGAGAAACAATACTGCTCTGAGCTTTGGTTGCAGTGAGATTTCCTCTGCAGAAATTCTTCCTCTTTGGGAATTATTTATCTTAGTGCTCCATAAAGCTTGTTGATTGTCACAAAAATATTTTTGATCCCAATTGTTAATTGTTAACTTCCATTTCTGGAAATTTGGTATTGTGCAAAGACTTTGATGAAGCAAACTGTGCAGGAGAGAGGGCATCAGGTTCAGATCTTGGGTCCCTAGTCAATTCTGAGACTCTTTCTCTAATGTAATTGCAATATCCAGACATGGAAAATGTTGCAGAAGAGCCTGATTGTTACAAGAAAAATGCTCTGAATTATTTGAATCCAGTCACAAAATGCAAATATATGTAAGACTTCAGCAGGCAGAAGATTTTCACATTTTGGTGATGAAGTTAAGACCAAAATAGCATTGCCCATGGTTTCTCTCTAGGAGAAATGAATGAGTATTGCATATAAAAATTGTGTTCTGAAGAGGAGCAAGTCCTTCTTCTTACATAGTGTACAATGCTTATGCAAGATCAGTAATTTTTGTTTTATGAATTCTCTCCACTGCTTGTCTTCTCTTTAATTTCTTTGCCTGTATTCAGTGTATTTTTTTAAAGAAAACTTTGGAAGTTTTTGAAAGAAATTCAGAGATTAATATATGATTTTAGCAACCACTTTCTAGTGATAAACTATTCACAAAAATTAAAAAAACGGTGAAATAAAAATTATTGATGTAATGATGGAGTGGTTGTTCCTTTATGGGTTTATGAAAAGGTCTGTTGAAAACACAGCCTTCGAAATAATAATTCAATCTTTATATTCAAGATCAGATGTCCCTTTAAAAGGGAAACATTAGAAGCTTTTCTTCCTATCTTTCTCTAACTACTTTTGCACTGCTTTTACCATAAATACAGACCCATTTTTCAGCCATTTCCCTTCAAAAGAATCAAAGTCAAGAGCTGATTGCATCCGTATCAGTTGCCATGGCTAGAATACAATTTCTTTTTCTTCAATATTTTAAGCATGTGCTGTTACCCCTGAATGGATGCACATTATTGAACGATACTAAGATAATACAGAGAAATCTTTGGTCTCTCATTGTGTTGAAAATATTGGCTCTATTCTTCCTTTAAAGATTAATAATTTTGCTGGGGTATATTCAGTTGCTTTGATGTTTAGTTTTTAGAAGCTATAGCTCTTTCAGATAATGTTAAACAGAAGTGATATTTCTGACCAAATCTTGATGGTTGGTAGAATTCTCTCACTAATATGTGAACCAATTAAAGAGACCTTGTACAACTTCATCTGATTTTCATACTGAAACACTTGGGTACAGACAATATGAGGTGTATAGTGGTTCGATTTTAAATGTGCTTTGGTCGAGGTCTTGAGTTTGGATTTGACTTTTTCCCCTTGGTTTT
>WEIU01011044.1:86368-133514 GCA_013389925.1 Aegithalos caudatus | reverse complement strand
TTTTTATCTGTCAAATTCCCAAAGGAGTTTTTGCATTGACTTCAGTAGTAGTTGAACAGGGCACGTAGGAGTCTGAAAAACACAGATACTTTGCTAAGGAGTTGTTTTCCTTGATCTGCTTGACCAAGCATTGATTTTGCTCCCCCATGTGCTCTGAATGCACTTCAGAATTAAAGCCTGCTTTTATTAGCAGTTTTTAAGGCAGGGAGCAGTGTGATGTCTTCTTGAGCGTCTTTAGAGAACAGCAGCATCACAGCTGCTAGAAGAGCTTTGCAATCTATGTGTGTTAATTACTGCTAAAAATTCTTGTAATAAAGTAGGTATGATTCTACTCATGGATTTCATTAAAAGTGAAGTCCAGCCCTGACATCTCATTGGCATGCAGTAAGCCCGTTGTTTAAGTCAGGAGTGGTTTAGCCCTTCTCCATTATCCTCATAGTGTGCACCTCCAGGAGAAAAGCTCTGGTCCCGGTGATCTGGTGAGTGTATTTCATCTGCCCTTCTTGCACCCCCCAGTCTGGTGTAAGAGGGAGGGAGACCTCAAAAAATCCACTTCAAAACCTCACCAGTGGGAGTTGGACACAAAAAAAGAGAGGATCAGTGAAAGTCCTGTGTGCCCAAAGGCATTTTGATTTTTTTTTTTAGTCCAATTCAGTTGGTCTGATTAAAAATGTTAATTTTTCTTGCGAACTTTCTTTTGTACCCTCAGACCACATAGCATTTTTCTACTGGAAAATGATGAGCATATAGTTAGTAATGGATATGAATATGACTTGCTTTTTATATGTCCTTCTATCACTTGTCATTGTTACACTTGTCTGGTTTTTGTGTTCCATCTCCAGTTCTTTTCCTGTCCTGACAATTGTCAGCATGGCAGCTTCTGCAGAAGAGTTTTGTGTAATGATATGGTGCCTAGCTCAGGGAATGCCTTGAATCCTGAGGGCTACAGGTTTCTGCCATGGTGCATTTTAAGAGAAACAGCCATGTCATGGAGAGACATCGCATCACTGAAGGTGTCCCCAGGCAGGTGTGGCATGTTCCTCTGCCGACCCAGAAGGCTTTGGGCACGTCTGTGCTGCACTGTACACTGCACAGCAGAAACCAGAGCTGTGTTTTTTGCTCAGTATTGTGTATCTGTGGTTAAGTTAGGTGTGAAAACCTTCTGTAGACCTTATTGCATTCAAAGGGGGAAGCAGATGAAGAAATGTGTTGCCTGTCATCGTGACCAATGATACACAAGCAGTCTGCTGGGGTTTTCTGTGTGATTGCAAAAGGAGGGGAGGGAGGAGAAGGATGGCTCACACAGCAGATGATGTGATTGATCAACATGTTAACTAGTGTAGCAAAATCCCATCTGTTTATGTGGTTTACATCTTTCCCAGCTATGAAGCCAGTATGAGAAGAAAAGAAAAGCAAAATCCACTATGAATGAAAAATTGGAGCTCAGTCCTGTTACTGAAACTAGCACAGTTTCAAGAAGAATAAGACCATGTCTTAAGAAAGAGTCTACGTGAACATCCACTAATACTATCCTCTCCTAATTCTTCTTGGCAAGAAAATGGGTTTTTTTCTCCTGAGATCTCTATTTTTTGTTCAAAATGTGGTTAAGCCATTGGGTGTCCTCTGCAAAAATCAAATGGAATCTAGAATAAAGAATATTATAAAAAGGAAGCCTTTCATAACTAATTGCTACTTAATTGTGGTTGTTTTTCAGTTTCTGTCTGCTTAGTTTCTTACTCCTGCTGGCAATTGGAAGTGAGTGGGATAGTAAAACACATTGAGATCCAGACCTTTTCTGATAATTGCATTTTTCCTGTTAAAATATGACAACACTTAAAAATTGCTTGTGCTGTGAGCAGATTCTCTGGAGTAACAGAGCCATGTCTGCCTCGCTTCTTTCCATAGTTTTTGCGAAAGAAGTAGCTGAAGTGGCTTTAATTGTGAATGAAGCAATGTTTATGGTTTCTTTAATCACTGTTTACTTTCAGTAAGAGCTTTTTAAAGTAATGGGAGTAAAATATATTCTTCTATCAATCTGTCTAAACATTAAGAATGCTATGTAGAAAACTATTATAATTTAATCATAGATGTACTCATCTACAGGGAAAAAAATCACCAGAGGCATCATGCAGAAATGTCTTAGCTGTGTATGCAGATTCTCAAAAAAAGGGCTGTGAATGTATAATTCTTCATGCACAGAAATTCAAACTATCAACATTTTGACTTCTGTCACAGTATGCATGCTCCATGGCATGCCTGATGAAAAGTTTTTGTGATCTGCCAAAAGGTAACTATCATCTCTTACAAACACAGAATCAGGGGTAATTCATGTCCAGTCAGTCTGTTTTTGGGATCTCCCGGAGGTGGGCCAGGGAAGAAGGTGGAAAGTAAAGACCTGCAGAAGGTCTGGTGCTCACAGCTATCTAAGAGAGGTGGTAGTTTTACAGTGAAGTTAAGAAATACAGTTCTGCCAGAACTGTAGTACAAATGTGATGCTCAGGTGGTATTTTTGGATCTAGCCACAATTTGGAGTACAAATAATATGAGTAATGACAAATGTATTGATTCTCCGAATAAAGCAACCCAGTGTCCAGTCTCCCTGAATTGCACATTTTGTCTGAATTTCAAGGTAATTTAGATTGCTTTGGTGATATATATTCAATACATGGCCTCCTAGGACGACAGTCTTTTTCTTATTCTGTTTTTCAACACCTGCCATAACAGAGCCTTGACGTTAGTCTGCAGGAAGTAAATATGTATTAACAATATTTCTGCTACTACCATGATGCTAATAATTTATAGCTCTAACATGTCTCACATCTTTTCCAGCAGCCAGGAAATCTTCCTTCTCTTATCTGCCGGTGTTGAATTTGGAGATTAATACTTTCTTTCATGTCCTTCCACTAACCTTAGATATTTATGTTAACATCAAATGCTTTAACAGTCTTTGTGTCCTGCCCCTTAATTTCTGGGAGAAAATACAGTCTTCTTGCTTCCCCCTAATCAGCCATGTGTTATGTTCTGGTAGAAACCCATTCTCTGCAAACTTTTTTTTCTCTCCAATAGTTACTGCAGTTCATGAGTTCTTGTCTTTTTGGGGGAGAAAGAAGTTAATCCCCACATCCATTCAATTCATTCTCATTTAAGAAAATAAATCCCTGCTTTTTAAAATGTCTCTTTTCATTGTTTTTCCTGTTCAAACCTGTAGTTGGCTTGAGTTTCTTTCCTTTAATACTTCTTTTAACAAAGTGGTGTTGCCAGTGGACTTCCTTGAAACCACCTCCTCCAAATTATTTTTTGAGCTGTCTCCTGCTCCTGGATTTTTCATTTATTGTTATACTGCATAAAGACTGATAATTCTGGATCTTGATAAAACAGCAACATGTATTTGGAGAATATGAAGAACTCAGCACATATATGATTGATCTCTAGGCTTTTAATTACTAGTTAGCATTTCTTTCAGGACTTTCTTCTCAAAAGCAGTCTTTTTATAGGCATATGGAAATATTTCAGATGATTAAAGAAAGGGAGGAAAAAACTCCGTAAAGTCAAGTATCATATACAGGAATCTGGCATTGACATGATTTTTAGGTGAATTTTGAAATAAGGCCCTGAAAGTATCTATGTGCTTACATCAGTAACAGACATTACATTAGCTTTTAAAAATCCCCAAATGATACAACGTCTGACTGATTTTATAAATGGTAAACTGTATTTCAATGGCAAATTCGTACTTCAAAATCTGTGTTTTAGCTGTTAGTGTAGTATTGGCGATTTTATTCAAAAGGTGTGACCAGGAAAGGAAAAAACCATGACAGGAACAATGTTGACTGGGTGAAAGCTCCATTTGGGTCACACGAGAAGCACTGGTTTGCAGTGGTCGATGAGCTGACCATTCTCTTGAATCACATGGGAGTCCCAAGTGCATGTGGGTGAGGCTTTCAAGGGTGCCTGACTTGCTGATCCCAGCAAATTCTTACAGCAATAAAAGTGTGAAAAGAGGGAATGAAAATCACAAATTTTGCTGAATTCAGCTATTGTGTTTATGTACAGAAGATAATCTGGAAATGACAAAAAAATTACCAATATTTTTTTATTTGTATAGAAGTAAATTAAAATGTTTTCCTTTGAATCAAACAACTCAGTCCATGTTGATATAGTTAGGAATCTTCCCCAACTCAACCTGCAAATAAAAAATAAACAAACATACATAAGTTCCCCAACTCTGTTTAATAGGTCAGAGAGGCACACCTTGAATTTTCCCAATGAAACAATTTAATTCAGTTTCTCATAAATTCAGTGTATCACTGCACTGAGCACTTGCTGCTCCTCCTCTTTGCACTTGCTGCTCTGGTCAGATCCTCAGCTGATGTAAATATCTGTGATCACTGTAGGGATGCTGTTGATTTACACAAGCAGGTGGTCTGGTTCCAGGCTGTTTTACTGCTCTATGAAAATGGATTTGGTAAGTGAGCTTTTTTGGTAAACATCTGAGCTGAGTTTATTAGTGTCTTAGTATGCCTCAGACAAGTGTGTTCTTTTAAGAGTGTTTTCATTTTATTTCTTAGGAGAATGTTATGTTTATTCTTTCTTTATTACTTAAAGGCTGCATTGAAGAAACAAATTGTCCATTGAGATAGGTTTAGTGGAGCATTTGTTTTGTTCTTGACAGAATGGTTCTCTGCATCCATTAAAAAGTAGGAACAAAAAAGAAAGGCATTTTATTTAATGCTTTAAGTGAAATAACTGAGTAAATGTTTATGTGGCTAGACTTGAATTGGCAGGTGGGGACCCCCAGTCCCTTAATTAAGGTGAATGAATCAGCAAAGACTCTGAGCCTCTACCTTGTAGCTGTGTAGCAGACAAATGCTCAGCTGGTAGGAACCTGGACTTCTGCTGGGTTTTTTAGGGTTTCCAGTTGCCTTTTGGGGTATGCCACCACCTTCTGCCAGTGCATGCCAGGACTGACCCTGCTGCTCCTGGGCAGGGCAGGAGGGAGGGAAGGCGGTGGAGGGAGGGAGGATTGCCTTCTTCTTAGCAAAAGTTGCTGTACAAATCTTGGTAGTGCTTGCACATGTCAGTGTGGGCTTAAAAATATCATACAGACCTGTAATTGAGAAAAAGTGCATTGATGTGGGCAGCCTGTGCCATTGCATACTCCATCCTGTCCATAGCCCGTGATGCCTTTGGGGAGTGCAGTGAGAACCATGGCTCTGAAATTCTGCCTCTTGTTTTGTGCAATGAAAGGGCAAGGACTGGGCTGGCAAATCTGCTGTGTGGGAAGGAGGTGGTGTGAAATGTCTCTCTGTGATTCCACCAGTGCTCCTGCAGCTTCTCTTAGCTGGTGTCTGCTCCCCTCCCCTGCTATTGTAGCCAAGTCCAGCATCTCACTGGTCCTTGCAGCTGCAGCTGTGAGCAGAGAGGAAATGGTTAATCATGGAGTGTGTCAGTGTCCATAACAGCTCATGAGGTTTACCATGTGGGAACTCTGCTTGGGTAGCAAATGAGAAGTGAAGGTCTGAGAAAGATAGAGCTGTTGTGAGATGGAGAGCACCATGCAAATGCAAAAAATTGACCACTTCAAATAAAGTAAATCAGTACATAGGCCAGCAAATGATAGGACAGTAGTGCTATGAAGAGTACTTAAACTGCTCACAACTGATTTTAGTAACATGCAATGAAGCTGTCATTTACTAAAGCTGTCAGTTACTTAATTATAATTTATACCAGATTATATTTAAGGTCATAGTTGTGGTATTTTCTTATTTACAGTCTAAACTATACAAAGACCCAGAACATTTTACCCTAGGGAATCCAAAAATGGTTGCTGCTGTTCCTTCTTATGGAGTAACCTAGAGTGTCTGCTATAAAGCAGGACTCTGCAGTTTCTAAATCGAGAAAGTTTTAAAATTTCATCCTTTGGTGGAGTGTTCTTCCATGGCTTCCATAGAAAAAGCTGAGATAAACTAAGCAGGAATAAATGAAACATATTGGAAGTTCAAACAACAAAAAAGGTGGTCTCTGGTATCCTTGCCAATAAATAGAAATCAGAGAAATACAATTTTGACACCAAATTTGTCATTAATCCAACTTTCGTATGTGTTCTTCTAAGGTTATTTTTTTTTTCTTTCTTGTGTCAAACACATGAACTGAAACATTTTTCTTGCATTGTATATATTCTCTCGCTGTTGTACATAGAGATGGTTTTTGTCTTACTGGACTGTAATCCTAGATGCCAAATAAATTTGCAAAGCCAGATGAGTAAAAGTCACTTGTTTGGGTAGTCCAAAGAGTGCCAAGGTGTCCTTATGCATTTCACGCATTAGCGTGGAAAATAGTTTTCACAGGAAGTGGTGCAGTATGTCCCTGTCTCCCTTCAATAGCTCTGATACAGGGTGTTCACTAAATGAGAGTACTGTATTTATTGGACTTTCTCACCCTTTTTATCTCAGTTACATAAGCCTCTTATCTGTCTCCTCTTTGGCCAAACAGCTGCTCAGAGCTGTTTTAATAGTCAGCATACAGCTGTGCCCTCTGAGTCGACAGGACCTCAGCACATGGTGTTCACCCAGATGTGCAACATCAGTACCAGCACAGAGCTGGGGTGACACAGCAGTCAAATAGTCCCCTTTGTCCTCCCCGTCTAAAGCAGATGGAGGTTAGACAGTCTCACCTGAGGGCTGCAAGCCTTGGTGGCCTGGTGTTGATCTCATGTTCCACATGCTCTTAGGGACCTATTCTGGTCATGCCTCAGCCAAGCATCTTAGTCCTACCTGCTGTCCAGGCACAAGCATACCACCACTGTGTGCATCTCTCTTTTGTTGTGCAGTCTGTGTCAGGAAGTGTAAAGCAGAACTTGAGATTGTTCCCTTAAATCCTCTGCCATGATATCTACCAGCATTTCTCCTCACCATTTAGGCTTTCAGCTAGGTGGGGTCAAACTGGGTTTGGTTGGTTCATTGTGTTTCTCTGGAAGCTTTAATGTGAGGGGGTGCTGATGGTGTCTGCTGGTTAACCTTAAGTCATCTCATGTGTCATGTGAAAGTTGGAGGAGTGAAATGTGTCCTTTGGTATTCCTGCCGATGAGATCTGTAGCCAAAGCTGGCTGAATTTTTCATCATAACCACAATTCTTTTTTTAGTCAAACATTTCACTGAATCCACAGTCAAAGGGCGACTTTTAAGTTTGGCTTTGTCTCCAGCACAATTGCACGGGGGACTCCAGCTTTCCATTTAAAAGTGAGAGTTCACTGAAGGTCCATGAAAGTGAAGGATTGTTTAATTACATCCCGATTTGCCAACACTATACTCAGCCCTGCTCAGAACATAAAGATACATAATGTCTGCTCCCCGTGGAGCCCTAGCACTACATCCTGGTTATCATTGTCTCCATGCAGGTTTCAGTGTGTTTTCATCTTCTCACATAGGATCTGCTGTGCCTCTAACTTAACAAACCTAAGAATAAGTTAGGGTTTTCCCTTTTTTCATCAACATCCCCCCATACAAGCTAGAAGGAATGCTTCCAGTAACTGCCTCTTGGTAAGGAGCCAAACAGCTGTTTTTCCAGAAAGGACTTAAGAAGCTGAGTGTGTAAGTCAAACCTTTGGAGCAAGCTCCTTTTCCAGTTTTGGTTTTGGCTTACAGTGGACAGGATGTGTCTGTACTGGTATGAGAGATGGTTGCTGCCTGTGGTGCAGCAGCTCTTGAGCTTGTGGGCTATGCTGATACACACCAATATCATCTTTCCAGCCCATGGTCCCTATATATTGGCAGTGAATGAGCTCTCCTGCACGTCAACCACATGTAGTTTTGTTCCTAGGTGAAGAGCTAAGGAAATGTGTAGATGATCTTTGGTGCAAAATCATAACAATAAAAGAAGGCCACAGCCAAGAATTTTATGTGCCTGGAAACTTTGTTGAATTGCAGTATCTATCCACATGACAGCTCTGCAGCATTCTGATGCCAGACCTCCAGAGAAAATCCTAAGTACTTACAGGAAAGATCCCCCGCACTTCAAGTTCTCAGTACTTTCATTATGCATGACTTAAATTACTTTCCAGACTTGGAATTTTGTTTCTCAACATGGGTTTTATCTCAATGATGTAAAGCCACCCCTGTGGCCCTACTTGTATTCTGCCTTCATGCCATGAAAAGATCTCAATGTCTGCTGCTCTCCTTGCACCAGTGCTGTTGTTTTTCAGCAGAGGAAAACTGAGGCATGGGGGAAGGGCAAAAAGGGGGCTATAGTGTGCTCTGCTCTGGTCTGAACTGTCAGAGACTGATGACAGAATGCCTTGGAGTAGAAAGCAGAAAAGCTGCTGGGTAAACTTTTTTTGATAAATCTCAAGTCCTGGTCCTTGTGCCAAGGATTTCTCCTATATTTTACCTCCATCCATTCCTCGGAAAATGGACAAGCCATCTTTGAAACAGCATCCAGAACCCATCTGTCCCTTGAGAGGAGACAGTAGTGGTCTGAGTTGTCTTGAGCAAATAGAAGAATCACAACACAGGCTACTGTTTCCTTGGAGGAGATTAAGCTATGTCCTGATTTTGAGGACAGAGTTCATTTTTTAGCTGTTAGGCTACTGTATAAAAAGGAACAGACTACCAACAATCATATTTTAATAAAATGAGTCTGTCTTTTTTAAAAAAGATTTAGGTAACTTTATGATATTAGGTATTTAGTGCATGTGCCTTAAAGGAACTGAAATAGCCCCACAAGTTTTTATCTTCACACAGTTGGTTGATATATGGACGCTAAGAGACAAAAAATATGCCTATGGCAAATGGAGTCCAAGGAAAGGATATCTGTTAGAATACTATTGCCAGACTTCCCATTATAAGAAGTGACCTTTCGCTCCCTTTCAGAAATTTTGGATCTTCAATGCTGACATAGAGGGTAAGGAAACATCACATCACAAGAGAAAACTGCCTTGATTTGTCTTATGGAACAGATCTTCTTTTACTGCCTAATGTTCCAGCATGTGACCTCCACTCTGTAATTGCCTATCTATCTGCTACAATATGTTCAACATGAAAAGACTTTCCCCTCTTTATTGGATTTTCTTTTTCCTTCTATCAACATTTTTCTTTCCGTAAGAAAATTCTGTCTTGTTCAGACTTAGAAGTGCTAGAGTGAAACAGTTTCTAAAACAGTATTTAAAAAAAATTCTCTTTTAAGACTTGAGCTATGCCAGACTTAAAAGGCAAAAAGTCCTTGTTTGGTTGTAAAAAATTGAAAAAATAGTGAAGGGAAAATGGAAAAGGAAATTATTTTCATTGCACCTGGAGAATTTGAAGGAAGCTTCCCATAAAGGTCTACTTTCTTGAAGCCACTGCCTAAACAGGAAACCTTAGAGTGTCTAAGTTCACAATGTGCTATTTCTTTGCAAAACATTATGAGCCAATGTCCAGTGTTGATATTTTTGCTTAATAGCAATTGTGTCTCTAATTGGCACCATCTTGTCCAAGGCACTACACAAGTTTTATGTACCAGCCTTCTTGCAAAGATGTTGGCACTCACTGCAAACATCTGCTTCAGTTACCATGTTTCCTTTAAGCTCTTTGTGGCACCAGGAGAACCATTTCCCTCTGTATTTTTTTCTCACAGTTTCTCAAGGTTTTATGTGTTTTTATGCTCATGATCGTGGGGATGTATGAATCAGTCTTACTGCACATCATTAGATACATTCTTGATATACACATTTTCCTCTTTCATACTTAATTATGAAATCCCAAGGAAAAAAAAACATAAATATACAGCATTCAGTTTACTGTTGGTTTAAGAGTCCAGCAGAGATGCATTGCAACACTACTACCCATCATGATAGAAGTAGCAGTTAACAAAGTGTTTTGTATGTTTGCCTAACATATGTTACTTTTCTAAAGACACTTTTGCTCTACCATAAGACATTCAGGATGTTCTTTTGTGCAGAAGAAAATCTCTATCAAGAAGTCAAATAAAAGCAAGTAATACAAGTCACTGCTAAAAGCAAATGCCTCTGAGTTCGGTATCTTTGTAAACATAATTAAGGAATTGTTTTCTCAGAATTCATCTGTGAAAGTCTGAGCAGGGCCCCCATAAAAGGAGAGCCTTCACCTCACCAAAATGCAGTCCCACCTGTTCTTATTATGCTTATAGTGAGAAGTGTAGAGACAGTCTGTCTCTTTGAATTATGTGCCTGGACTTCCTTATCAATTTCTCATTTAATATTCTCAAAAGTGGTCTTTACTGAGGTCATGGTCATCCACAGATTAACTGTGTACCACCAAGACTAGTGGGGTTGCTCTGTGCAGAACCACAGGCAGCCTAGAGACCCTTCTGTTACCAAATTGAATTGAATTCTGAATTGAATATTAGATGTCTGTAGTGTTTTCATTCTTTGATACCTCCCGTACTGGTGTTGTGCACTGGCTAATTTTGTTTCTTTCAACTAAAGCTCAATTTTTTGGTTTCTTTGTAAATCTTATATGGATGTATTCTTCTAGGAAAGATCTGCACACAGCTCAGGGACTTAAAGTGAGCTGATTGCATGTGAGGTCTGAATTTAGCTGAACATGCACAGAGCATCTTTTGATATCGCCTCCATGACAGAACAGGTCGTGCATTGAACTCTGATGTTACTTGGAGTACCTTTCATGCTCGTGATAAAAAGAAGAGACCTTTTGATAAGAGGAGGAGCAGGTACCTGGAGCTTCTTCTTTAAAGTCCAGTGGCAAACCAACCAAGTTGATAGCCTTTCATCAGCTCCCATGGGATTTAGGTTCACTTTTTAATTGCTCATTTGCTAGGTGGTAAGTAACATGTTTGTTGGTGTTAAAATACTGTTCTCTGTTTTGGGTCTTGATCCAGCAAACTCCTTAAGTATGAGCTTAACTCTGAGTTTGTGGTGTCCTTGAAATTAATGGGGTTATTGAACTTGTATAAAGCTGAAAGCAACTTGAAGTGGTGTTTCAGATGGATCTACTGCCTTAATACACTCCTGCATATACATCCTTATACCAGATTGGCTGTTTCTCAGTTTAGTGCCTCTGCAAGAGACACCTTGCAATTTTTAGCCTGGCTGGGATTATGCTGTACCTGTTTTATCACTGACCATCCCAATCCTTTCCCTTCTTTGGTTTTCCTTCTTGGAGAACTGCTGGTGAATCATGATGGGAGCAGAGCTGACTTAGGTGAGTTAGGCCTCTGTTATTAAAAAGATAGAGATGTCCAGGACTGGTACTACCATATAGTATTATATTCTACATTAGAGAGCAGAAGTGTGGTGTTGTGTTCACTGTCTAAGATTTATTTTATTGTTTATATCNCAACCTCCATTTTTAACAAGCAAAATGACCTTCCAGATTTATGTCTTAAGTTGTGACCTGCTATGGAATACCCTATTTTGACAATGAACTCTGTCATCTTTTCATCTGATTTACACAGAACCTTATGGATAAAAAAGTTTCTGCTTATTGGAGGAGGGGGGGAAAGAAAAAAAGCCAGTGACTGCCTGAACAAGCTGCCATAAATACAACTCACTTGGCATGCCTTGTCCCCGAGATGAACTGATTTGTGGTCTGGATTCAAAAGTGTTTTACTGTTCTTTGCTTCTCTGTGGATTCAACTATTTAGATCAGGCTAATTTTCAACTGGAGGAACTGAAGAGCTATTATTCTCCCTGAAGGTTATCTCATTTGTTTAAAAACTGGTGGCAAACCACTGGCTGCTGTATTTATTTTATTTTTTTTTAAGACAACAACAGTGGGGGAGGAGAGTTATATCTGGGAAACTCCCATGTGCAAAATCCCAAGGTCCTTTCCTGAAATAACAAATACTTTCACAAGTAATAAAATGAACTTCACGATGGTTCTCAGAAACTCTGCCCTCATCTATACTCATCAGCTCATCAGGTTATGCCTCATGGCATTTCAGAGGGTACATTTCTTGTCATAGTACATTTAGAGTATGGTATTTTTTCAGCTTTTACCACTGTATCAAAGTTGGTTGGCCAACTTCCCCAAGGGGAACAAAGACAGAAGCAAACACACAAGACAACACCTTAGGAAGTGAAGCTGAAATTCCAGAGACCTTAGAAAGGTGGAACTACATATTCCATATTGTTGGTTAGGTCTTTAGACAAAGTAATTTTCTTAATTCTTCTTCTTTCTAAGGGAATTGATGCTCACAGACTATCCTTGCTGGGTATATCATAGAAAATATGTCAGATTAGCTATTATCAGTTGGAAATTGCCTTCTAGGTTGGTTGGGTTTTTTTAAAGTTATTGTTACTATTGCTTTAGTGAAGGAATTCATTGTCTATTGAATGATGATGATATAAGCAGACTTCTGTCTGTAGTAATAGGCAGGTCATGGCTAGGAGGAGTAGCTTGAAGAGGAAATTACTGATACCTTGCTAAAGCTCACAAGGAAGTGCAGGCATCCAGAGAAAACACAGGATGAAATTTGGGGTTCTTATTCTTGCTGCTCCTGCAGCATGGCCTAGCTGGGAAAGGGAAACATTGGATGTACGGGGCACGTGTGGTGGGGACTGTCTTGAGACAAGCATTTTTTCCTGAATATTGACCTGTACCTCCCAGTTCCCACTCTGACACCCAGATGGACTCCTTGCAGGGGGAGGAAGGCAAGCACTTTGGAAAATGCAGCTGCCTTGAGCATTTAAATGGGAACTCCTCTAATTTGGACAGCTGGACTATCATGTATGCCATTATGTTTAAAATTAGTGGTTGCAAAAGAATTAAAAGAAAAAAAAAAAAAAAAAAGGAGAGATTAGTTCAGATAAATAAAATTTAGTGCAAGCTGCTTTGAAATCCGCTCAGAATCTCTACAGGGAATTGCCTCACCAAAAAGGATATCTTCCAGATTCCTTCCCACTCATCTTCCTTACGAGATAGTTTTTTCTCCCCCAGTGCTAGGATGTGTTTGTGACTCCTGCCATCTAGAATATCCTCCTTCTGTGTATGGCCTAAATGGCCTTTTTGCCTTATAACTTAGCACCTGCTTTTATTCACTGTGAGATGATTTTATATGCTTTTTAGTGAATGTGACAGGCAGTGCATTATGCACTGTCATGTTTTATTTACTCCCATAAAGCATTATGGAATACAGTTAGAATGTGACATCCAGGACACTGTGAAATGCTGCATTGTGTTGTGTTGCAACATGGGACAGTTGAGTGCCTTGAAAGATGCACTGTCTTTTCCTTTGCCTATATCTTTATTGTTTTTGATCCTGACCTTCCCCTTGGTGAATGTGTGATTTCTATGAGTTGCCCCAGTGTATCTGATGAGGACAATGCTTGTCTGCTTGGAAAGGCCTTATTTTAGTCTCATAGCTTTGTTAATACAAAAGGTACAAGGGTTGCTCACATCTGCTCAAGCTGTTTCCCAGATGCTTGATGATGCATGAGGAGCCAACCTCCTGAGAGGGAGTCTGGATTGACTGTTTTCTATCTATGCCTGTTAACACTGTGAAATCCCAACAAAAATCCCCCCTTAGAAAATTCTAGTGTGTTTGATTACAGTGCTGCCTACACCAGCACTGTAATTCAGGTTATAATTTAGTGCATAGTGAGGAGGGTGAGAGGGAATCAGCCTCTGTTTCTGAGCTCCTGAAGAGTCTGCTCCAGCATCAGGTGAAGGCTCTGAACAGCTTTAGATTTCATCTCATGTGGGCTATAGAAACAGAACTTATTTCTCATCAAATATACTTTCTTCCTTTGTGGAAAGGGCTTTTCCTCAGAGTGGAATATTTGAATATCCCTTATTTTACTATAGTGGGACTTTTCTTCTCATGCCTTTTTCCAGTCTTTCCTCTGCAATGACTTTATAATTGCCAGATTTACCATGATGGAAATAATAAATCACTGTGCTTTGATTTTTAAGCTTCATAACACGTGCAGCTCTATTGCTCCATGTACCTGTGCAACTTGAATATTGCGGAGCTGTGCCAGCCATAACATTTCAGCACTAGTCTTGGTCAGGTGTGACTGCTTTGCAGGCAGAGCACTGTAGTCTGTGGAACTCAGAGTCTAATTTTAAGGAAAGCTGTGACAGACCCTCTTCTTGATGTGCAAGAGTACAGACAGAGTTCCTTCTCGGTGTGCTGTGTGCACAGATGTTTTGTTTGGGGGTATATGTAAGAGCATATTTCAGAGATACTGTCCCCAGATCTCTGATTTCAGCAGCTGACATGAGGTTGAAGTCTGTGCTAGGACTGCCTGGGAAAAGGGAACCTTTCCCTCAGAATCATGAGCCAAATGGAAGCACACAATGAAATGCATGGTGACATAGGGAAAATGGCAATGGTTTGCTGTCCAAGAAAGAAGAGTAAAGGACTCTAAGTCAAAGGATGAGTTTTGCCATGTTTTACTGCAGTAACTTTTGTTCTGACTTAGAGAATGGTTGTTTTTCACTAGAATTTGTTATCAACAAATCTGTTCTATTTTTATCCCTTTTCTTGGACGTTTTGGATAAAGTCCTGTGAAATATCTTGTCCTCTTGGTGTACTGGGTTTTTTCAGAGTCCAAAGGTCCTCAGGATTTCAGTAAGAGCTCAGTAGTGTTGGCTGGACATTTTGTTTCATTCCCAAAAAACCCCCGCAGATGTACTTTTTCCCCTTTTTTTAGAATAAAAGCAAATACAAAACAGATTTCAGCAGAGATGTCCCTGATGAAAATTGCAACAAGACTAATAGTTGGGTGGTCTTTATTTTCACCAAATTGGCACTTTTACAATGCAAATTATTTGGTCAAAGCAGAACAAAACAAAACTGTCTAGTTCTGCATCTTGCGACGTAGGGTTGTGTTTGCTTAGAAAGGGTGACTCAGAGTGTTAAACCATCTTAGAAAGATGTCACAATTAGATCTGTGGAGATAGTTTTATAATAAACACAGACTTTCATGTTCTGTGTTTCATGTTGTTTGGAAGTTAGAATTACTGTACTTTCAGAAGAATACAATGAACTGTTGTTAGACAGCCACGCTTTGCTTATAGCTTCATGCAAGGAGGTATTTACTGCCATGAACCAGTGAAAAACAACCTGAAAATTAGATGTACTAATCATGAAGTCTGTACCATTTGTCTGGATTCCTGTTTTCAATGACCATTTATGATACAAGTAAATTTATTTCATATAAAGAACTTAGAAAACTTCAGTCACACATTAATTTTTTTTTAAGGGTGAAGACTTAGATTAGTGTGTGTGACAGATGGCTGTGGCTGGTTGCTTTGGTTCTGTATTTCCAGCATTCACAGAGTGGCTTGGTGGAGATAATTTTCCCCCATTTGTTCTTCCTTACTAGCCAGATTCAGGAGAAGCACCAGTTCTCTATTTCTATTGCTTGGAGTGGACCTGGAGGTTGACGTAGCATTCAGCAGAGTGGAGTGATGTTCAGTTTAAGATGAAGACACAGAGTTTGGGTATTGACATGAAAACAAGTGTCCAAATTCATGTAGATCCCCACACATCAGGTGGGGAAGGAACACAGGTAGCTGTCCCGCAGGTGGAGGCTGAGAAGTGCATGTCTTGACTGGGAACTGAAACCTGACGTGATCTGCATGTTGCCTTGGAGCCTTCTGATCCTCAAAATATCTACATGCTAAAGTTGTCAATGCATGGAAGAATGGTTGTTTGCAGTTCTTTGATGCAAACTGACCTGAATTCCAGTATCGGAAACATCTGGGCAGTGAAGACATTTTGACTTTTACAGAGCTGGGTCTTGATGCAGTTTCTGTAATCCTTGGAGCCATGGATTTACAGCAGCAGAGGTTTTACCTCAGGATAAGTAAACTTTAGGAACAATTAAATATTTGCTCAGGCAAAAATTGTGGGATTTTAGTTAAGTAAAGACTTGGCTATTTGTCTTGAAGTTACTGAGCAAGATGGTTGATGGGACAGGATCTGGCCTCAGTGACATTGGTATAAGCATGGAGTTGTTGTTTGAGTAAATGGACCATAGGCAGAAAATGGTTCATACCATATAAATAAAATCAAAACATGACCTTACACATGTTTCTGGGAGGAAATACTTAAGCACAGTAAAGAAATTTAAATTCACTCACATTCACTTTCCTGCAGCCCTTCATTGCTGCTTTTGTTTAGAGGGCATTGCTCTCCAGAGCACAAAATTCAGGAAGCAGGACTATTTACCTTTTTTTTATTTTAGTCTGTCTTCATTGTTCTTAAGTTTGTAACGTCTATTAAAGTTTTATTCTGTTTTAAAACCAAAGTAGTGAGAATGAAATTATATAATCAATATAAATGTAAAAAAAAGATACATTTCTTGTAAAATAAAGAGTCTATATACTTGAATTCTGTTGTTCTTACTGTTTAATAGGGAACTGAATTAAGAGAAAATACACTGTACTTCTTATTTAATAATAACTGCTTCTAGACCCAACTTTTTATAGACTTGAAATGCAAATAATTGTGCTGTGTTATAAACTGTTGTGTTTTTTGCCTTCCTGTAACTGGAACAACATACTAATTTCTACAAGTTGTGACTACTAACAGAGAGCAATCACCTCACAGACTTGTACCGAAAAGAAGAGAGCATCAGCGTGGCAGGGAACGGCTGCATCCACAGTCCTCGCTTCCCCAGCAGCTACCCCAGGAACCTCCTGCTGACGTGGCGGCTCCACTCCCCTGACAGCACCAGGATCCAGCTGGCTTTTGATAATCAGTTTGGGCTGGAGGAACCCGAAAATGAGATCTGCAGGTGAGTGGCAAGTGAAAGTTTGCAAAGGGCTCCTTAAGACCAACTTTGAGTTCGCTGGCCTGAGTCTGCAAAGCAGAACAAAACCGGGGTATCTCTGGCTGGGTCTAGGATGTCCTTGCAAGAGGACAGACCTTTAAGGGGCCTTCCTAGCTGAAACTGATCTTTGAGTTCATAAATAAACTGAGCTGTCCTGGACCTGAAGCAGTTTTGTCAGGTTTTAGTCTTCCTTTAATGTTTTAAGCACAAAGTACTTGTATGCTCAGATCCAGATATCTACACAACATAGGTGCTACTTTAATAGGATTTTGTCCTCTATCACCTCTGTTGTGTTTCAGCCAGGCAAGAAACCTCTTTCAGTAGGTGGAGGGCTCTAGGAGGTTTGAGTGAGTAGGTAAACGTTTATGTTGGGGTGTGAGGGACAGATAAAAATGCACTGAAAAATATAATTATGTTCAAATTACTTGCTTATCTTTATTTTTTTTCTTCACTGGTACAATTCCTTTTAAAACTTTTAAATATAGATCCACAAACATCAGTGTGCTGATCCATGATGATGTATCTATAAATCTATTAAAGCCTACCCTACTCTATCCTGGTTGCTTTGATTCCCCTTTTAAGCAGAAGTGACCTCCAGTTCAGATGATCTGGCTGATTAACCTAGGTGGATAAACTGTTTTGCATTAATAGAGTTCAGAGGTGAATCTTGCCAACATTCACTAAAACAGTATAAATCCATGTGTTTATATTTCTTTTATTCAGCTCTCCTTTCTGTAGGAGAAAACAAGCTCAGGATTTCCGTGCCCTCCTGAAGGCAGATTGCTGTGATGCTGCTTACTTAAAATGCTCGAGTCTCAGCCTCCGACTCTGCCTGATCATGTTGTTACTTACACCTTATCTATGCAAAGAACTTGGTTGTTAGTGTTTCTGCACACCCAGCCTTTTCTTATCTTATCTTTGTCAATTAATTTGTGTTTGTAGGGTTTGGCATCTCTGCAGGCATTTTACAGGGTGGATTTTTTTTCCTCATTTTTCTATGTTAAATTTTCTGCATTACTGATAGAGGGAACCGTTCCTGCAGGTTTGTTTTCCATGTTGTAGTAAAAGAATGCAGCCTAAATCTGGCTCTCCTTCCCTGCTTCTTGGCAGGTCTGCTCTGGTGATGTTGGTCCAAAATCAGCAGCAGAGTCAGTAACAACAGTAACCTCCCAGTACCCCAAACACTTTCCCAGATTCAGAGCCTAATGCACACAGAAGCGGCCTGTTAATATTTACATAGAGGATAAACTGTGGCTGACCTTAAAGCATTGCAACTTTGAAACAGAGGGCTAATTTACTGTGGAAAAAAGATGAAGTATTTTCTGTCAAAAGCCATTAAAGGTGGTGGCACAGTGAGGGAAAGTCAAGCTGTTACTGGCATTATGTGCTTGGAGAGCATCTTGGAAGACAGTCTGCCTGCTTTTTCCAGAGCAACTAATTTAGAATTCAGAGAAAAGCAAAAACCTTCCATCATCCATAGTGTCTATAGAAGCTGGAGAAATATCACATCCTTTTCCGCAGTAAAGCTTTCCCTAGAGTTTCTGGAAGACCTTTATTTGGGTAGTATTACTTCCAGAGTGAGGAATTTTCTGGTGGTCAGACAGCTTGTGATGGTTTAGGTCTGTTAAGTACTGTGTGCAGCTGGATTTTTTGCTAATGCTCAATATATTTTTCAAAACTAGATCCTTTCTGCAGCTTCAATCCCTGACAATCCCTGCAGTGCTGCTTTAGAGAGACAGCCAGGACTGTTTTAATTGAAATGAATGCCGAGAGCGTATGCTTGAAGGCTGAGCATACTGGACAAGTAATTCAGGACCTCTGCACCTTACCTTGCTTTTGTATTTGCTTTTGACCTTAAGCTTTTTGCTTCAGAAATTTCCTAGTGTTTTCTTTCAATTTTTCATTAATGCTAATTATTGTAATTTGCATACTATTAAGACTGAACTGATTGAAATTCATTCAGGCTGAGGAATGAAAAGGTATATTTTAGCAGAGCTATATTTTTTCAGAGCTTCTGAAGAAGGAGAGGAAATATTCAAGGTCTTACAGAATGTTCAAGAAGTGCAGTTAGCATTTCCACAGGCACTTGATAAGAGATGATTCTGAAAAGCAATTAAATTACCTTGCCTCTGAGGCTCCTTGGATGCACGAAAGTAACTGAGAATACACCAACTTCCATGATCATTGCAGCAAAGCCTCTGCTGTTGAAAGCAGATATAATCCTTGAAAGTCCATGGATTTTCCCTGGTTTTGCTACTTAGTCTGGCTTCTTGCTTCCAGAAGTGGTGAGGCCAGTCAGGACAGCTTCCACCAAAGCTTACAAGGCTATCTCCTGCTGAACATCACAACCCCTTGTGTTGCTATGGCCATTCACAGTTCTGTGCTGCCCAGGGGGCAGGAGTGGATGCTTGGGAGCTCTGCTGGGTACCACATGCATCACTACTAGGGAGTGGGAGCTGGGGATGGTGGAGAGAGATTGAGGCAAGAGGCATTAACCTCTGCCTGGAACTAAATGTTGGTGTGTTATGAAAAAAGAATATTTCAGCAGAGTTTGGGCAGATTTAAGTGGTCATGGAGGAGCTGTTATTTTCTGTTCTGTGCAATTTGGGGTTGGTGAATATAAAAGCAGCAGAGCTGACATTCTCAAACCACATCGTACTTGTGGTTCTTTTCTCATGAGCTCTCAGCAGAAAAAGAAAAGCAGGTCTATTATTTACAGAGGTACTCTGCTCCTCAGCTGGGCAAGGATGAGGGTGCTTGGCTTACAGACCTGGGGGTGGGGAGCAGTGCATTGCTAGCAAGAATCTCTTAAAAGTTCTGAACTCCCTCTTTGGAGGGAGAGATGCTTTGATAATAGAAAACATTCCTGGTAAAGACCTCCAGAGTTTTAAGGCTTAACTGTACTGTGAGGATGGCACTTAAGCTGCCCCTCTTGTCATCACCTCTGCCTCATGGGTAGCAATGTGTGGGGCCTAATTTTGGCACCAAAGACATTGAGAGAAGTTTTGTCATAGATTTAATAAAAGCAGAACTTTATTCTCTGTCCCCTTTATTCTCCAGCTCAATAACTACTCGGGTTTTTTGTTCATTTATATGGTCATTGATTCCTAAGCAGGTGATTGCTTAGGCTGGAGCCATGAGTGCTGCCACTGTGTCCCTTCATCCCTGGGGTTTAGTGCCTTCTGCTCCTGGCAGAGCCCTCTTTGGGCTCAGGGACCACTGCTGTGGCACAGGTTCCTGGCCAAGATGTGACTTTTCAGAGAACAAGATGGGCTGTTGCATTTTCCGTGGTGACAGCATGCACATGAACTCCCCATTGCACACAGAGTGGCACCATGTTTGGTGACATAAATCTTTTCAAACCAGCTACAGGAGCAGTGTGCCACCTACAAAGAAGGTCCTAAAAAATCACCTTTCAATATCATTCACTGCTCTTTGTCCTTCCAGCATCTCCCTTTGCTCCTGGCACAGTGGCTGCCCCTCTCTAGCCCTCTGACTGACACAGCAGGCGGGCGCCTGTGGCTGCTGCTGCTGCAGGGAGTTGGGCGACCACCAGAAAGTGCTTGCAGCTGCTCAGGTTGGGCAGATTGCCTTAAATAATATTTTATCAGGTCTCTAAATTATTTACCCACAACATGAAACGCAATGCGTATGCTTACTGTATACTAAGCACATGCAAGTGCCTCTTACTGCTATTTTAACGTGGTAGCAAATACTGTCATGTTCCAGGAGCACAGAAATCAGTCATTTGAGCACTCAAGCAGTAGCTTGCAGCTTAGTGTATTTTGTGGCACACTAACTTGTCCACCATTTGTAATATTTAGTCTGCTGTTTTGGAGTGGAGAACAGGGGACAGTTGTATTTGTGTCTCCAGATGTGTTCCTGTCAATTTGCAAGCACCCTCTGTAACCAGAGTCAGCAAAAATTGATTCTCCATACTCTTTTTCAGGTATGACTTTGTGGAAGTGGAAGATGTATCAGAGACCAGCACAGTTATTCGAGGACGGTGGTGTGGACAAAAGGAAGTACCTCCAAGAATAACATCAAGGACAAATCACATAAAGATAACCTTCAAATCCGATGACTACTTTGTGGCTAAACCTGGATTCAAGATATGCTACTCACTTGTGGTAAGTCTCCTAGGGGTAGTAGGGGTAAGAGACAGCTTGCAGTGTAAAAGAGCATCAGTTCTTGAAGGCTGGGTGGTGTAGCTAACTGTGGGATCAAAACACTAAATGACTGCAAGTAATTTTATTCCAGCAACTGCATTAATGCAGATAAAGGTATTTTTGACACTGTGTCATTAAATATAAAATAAAGTCAAGTTCAGTTCAAGATTTACTCTAATAACATGTTTCAGAAGCACTAACACTTTCTACACTAAAGCTGCACTGCCACTACTTTGAGAGATGCTGCAGAAACAGCAAAGAAATGGCTGCTCTGCGAACCCCTTTTTCCTGTTCATTTGAGGTCAAATAAAAATACCTTGAGAGGTTATGGCTGTGATTCTCAGATACAAGAGTAGTTTATTCTGTATGCAATAAAAGTCTGCATGCAAGACAGTGTACTAAGGCTCAGACTGTATTTTTAATCAGATATCAGCATTCCTCTGTATATGCAGAAGCATTAGTAGTGTATCATGTACTGTTTCAATGAGATGAAAGCCTCCTTTTTTATTTTTATTTTGGTTTTGTTTTTAGGGAGCAGGAATGCTCAGTACTCTTAAGTAGACTTTGATACAAATATGTGTTCCTTTGTATTGCCCTGATTAATATTATAATGCTTTTGGTGCAGTGTAGCTCGAAAGAGGCAGATTTTGCAAACACTCAGGAAATGGTAAGCAATAATTTATTATACTGTCATCATTATATTTTCCTATCCGTCACACTCCTTATTCCCTTTTTATTCAATCCACTGTCCTTTAACAAGAATAAGAAAACCTGGAATAGCAATAATATTATAACAGGAAAGATTTATTGTTTGAGTCATTTCACTTCCACCTCTTGGCTTTGCATGCATGTATGCCTGTGTATGCTAAAAAGAGTCCATAAACAGCACATTGTCAAGACAGAGCAAAGCTATAAAGATTTTGCTCCCTTGCATTTAAATTGTTAGGCTTATAGTGGAGTAGGGTATTAAATTGTAAGTACATCCTGAGCTCTAATTTGAAGATAATCTACTAAAACTCAAATTCAGGCAGAACAGTTTATGAAAGACCACTGGGCATAAAAATGAGAGTGAAGCAGCAGCCTTTCTTTATACTGTTTGTATTTCAGCACAGCCACAGAAACTCCTGCATTTAGCAAGTTTCATTCCAGAGAATATACAGATAGTATTAGGCTTTCCAAAAATGAATGTTATCACTCATAAGGCACAGGACTCTCTGCACTAGAAAGATCTGAAAAGGCAACTGTATTTTTCTCGTTTGAAAACTATGAGTAAACAGAGAATTTACAATCTTGCAAATCTATTTACAAGAATAATCTCTAAGTGCACCCTCTGAATGAAATACCACTTTATTTCAGAGAAGAGCCCTGTACAGGTGATTGGTGGTTATTTTTGAGTTGGGGTATTTGTTAGCTGGTCTTCAGATTCCAACCCATCCAACCTAAAGCTGCAGGATTACTGCTGAGCAGAGTCAGCCCTTGTTCCACAGTCCCCACAGTCGCCTAGAGCGCAGTTCATAGATATGCTGAGCACTGCTGACCCCTGAAGGTTGGACTGGCTGTGTGTTTCTAGTCAGAAACCAGGGAGCATTAATGAAGCATGCAAAAACATATGGTATTTTGTATGAGATGAAATTAAGGACCTTTATATTGCCTTTCTTCCTTCCCTTTGTAACCTCCTCTAACAAAGGGATACACCTGAGGGCTTTCTTGGAACATGGTGCACAAGATATGTGGAAATCTCTTAATTCCCTTGCTTTTTCTTATGTTTGGAGTTTGGATCTGCATGGTAATTGTTTATTTGTATACCAGACTCTGATAATTTTCCAGAGAAAATAAAGCAAGAGATTTGGAATTTGTTGATCAGCTCCATCTTCTGTGCATCATGCCAGAATGACTGGATGAATTTCTCACAGTTACTCATTGCAGCCTGACTCTTTGGCCTCTCATTTAAAAATCTTCAAGGAAATCAGTGAAGTTCACTACATTTTTGATGAAGATCAAGCTTTTACTTAGATCAGCACTCTATATGAAGCACAAATAAGGCACCACAGAGCTTAGCAGAAACATCCTTCACTATCTTTGTTACTTGTGTTTTTCTATTGACTTCACATTTCAGTACCATTTGGAGAAACAATAGGGGATTATTTTTCTAGAGAAGACATAAATTAGACTTCTATCACTTATATCACTTTTGCCCTTTCAAACAAGGTATAGAAAGTAAACATCCCATGTAGGATGAAAGGGCTCGATGGGATTAGAACTCAGACTGATTCTGGAAAATCAGACCAAAAAGATACAAGCATGGTCTTTAACAGTATGAAGTTGAAAACTACATGGATATGTGTGAATATTTAACTGTCCAATATAAGATAAGGGACAAGGGAGAAAAATCTTTGAAATTAAGTCTGGCCATCTAAATACAGTATTTAGCAACTTTTGCTTGCCAAGGCTGTCTCCCTCCACTTTTTTCCTCCTCCTCTTCCCTCATTCTCTGTGTCTTGGCACCTCTGCCTCTGCTCTCCCTCTGTGGGTCTGAGGGTCTCAGAAGGCTGGAGGGGGAGCAGTCATGGTGGTCTTGAAGGCACAGGACAGGTCCAGCGTGCTGCTGCCTGCTGCCTGTCCCAGATCTGCTCTTCCCTCACAAAGTTAGCGTACTCTCTGGAGTGGGAGCTCCAGTGTGGACCTGACTCCAGGAGTTTGTTAGTGAGTTGAGTGTGTCCCACTTCCCACTGCTGACCTCAAGTTGCCTAAGAGTCAAAAGTGTCCTAACCTCTCTGGAAAAAGAACCTCTTCCTCTGTGCTAGTTGCAGGAAGAGGTAGGTGTGCACAGCTGGAGGCTGACCTCTACACTCAACACTTCGCATTCAAAGCCCCCAGCTGTAGCTGTGCAGTTTGTTGGCTTAGTCTGGGTATCCCCACAGAGAATTGTTTCCCTTGAACCTCTTTAAAAATTGCCTTTTTCTTTAAGCTTCACAGATCTAGAGCAAAAATGGTCTGGAGCAAGACCTAAAGAGCTGTTAGGCATGAGCCTCATTGGATTGCAGATTTGTTGGAAATTCCTCCCTACCATTATCACTTAAAGCTATTATTTGTCATTTTTAATGCTTTTCTTGACTAAGTTGCCTTAGAAATATTAAATTTTATTATAGAAAGCACTGAGGTATTCTAGAGTGGTGAGGGGTTTGGTTTGTTTTTGTTTGTTGTTTTGTTTGTTTATTTTGGGTGAGGTTCTTACAGTATTTTTTACTCTTAAGGACATAATCATTCACAACAAACAGTGTAGAAATCCATGAATCAGGGAAAGATACATTTAAATAATCCCTTTTTCCTTCTGAAGTTCTTTCATTCCTGGAAAGGAATGTTAACAAGATTGGATCCCATGTTTTATAACTTCAACTGCATGCACACTTAGTGAGATAGTCTAGGAGCTCATTCAGGAACATGTTTCAACAATAAAGGTGAATGTTTGGAATTAAAATTCCCAAATCTGCATCTAATTTCATTTTAATGAGACAGCTAGAAAATGTTTCATCCCATTTGCTAATTACAAACATTATTTTAAGTTTATTGTAAAAGGCATGTGTTTGTTATACATTTATAACAATAAATTCCTATAACCTTACTATTGTTTGGTTAACCCAATGCATGCTTTGGAACTTAAACTAAAATCATTATTGGAAACAAGAGCAACCAAAAATCTAGGAACATATTCCAAGACAATGTACTTGTATAAAAATGCCTGTTATAAAGATGTAAGGTTACATCTATGTCTGTTTGCACACCTACACATATACATGTGGACACCTGGTATTAAACAGGAGAACATAAGAGCATTTGTCCCAAGATAAGCTTATGCATGAAAATATATATCAATGTGTTAAATTCTAAGTAATTTTGGCTTGTTTAAAAATGAAGTTTTATGGATGAGGGAGCCATAAAAAAATTAATGGAATGGAGGAAGGAGAAACTTTGAGTTTGGATCCATATTTGGAATTTTACAGGGAGTAGCTCTCTGCTAAACACCCTGTATGTAGGTCACCACTCCTATGATCAGAAAGAGAGCATTAGTCACAAACAGGGGTAAGACACCACAATAAAATTCAATTACTTTCCCATGCAAAGAATATTGACCAGTCAAATTTTGCTGAAATTCTAGGCTTAAACTGTTTAATACTTTCCTCTAAAGCTCCGAAGAAAACAAATAAAATTGTAAGAGCAGTCAGAAAATTATAATGGGAGAAATAAGAACCCGATACTTGCACTCACTGCTATCACTCTGAATTAAGCAAATGATTCCTTATATTTCAGTACACTTTTCTGAACAAATAGTGCAGCAGCAGGCTTAAGGGTTTTTTTTAATAAGTCAATAGATAAATGCCCTTAAGAGTTAACACAATAACAAAAAGATTTGCCTGATCATAAGGATCATAAGGAATGATTAATTCTAAGCTGAAGCTGGTCTGGAAGCTGCATGAGTCTGCTGCTGTACTTCTGGTTTAGCTTGTCACTTCTTCACAGAATGGATAGATAATTCATTTCTGTATCCAGGACAAAATATTCTGCCTGACACTCTATGTAATATATCTCATGTGACAACAGGAGTGATAATGGTGCATCTGTACCTTCCCTGCTGTTAGATAATCCACTGAAAGAATCCCAGTAATTGCTGGGAGTACAAAAGGAAAGGAATGGGGTAGAGTGGCATGTCTTGGTTAATAAAGTGGTTGAACATGAAAGAGAGTTCACAATGAAGAAAGAAGAACTTGATCGTGACCTACTGCTACTTTCTCTGATTTCAGTTTTGATTGCCTGACTATGCTGGACAGCAAAGACTTTTTATAAACAACCCATGTATAACACATGTAAAAATCTGTATGATGAAACTTCTATTTTCTTAAGTTCTGACAGAAAAATATTTTCTGTGTTTTGCTCAAGGCATACTCCTCATAAAATTATCTGCCAGAGGCTCATCTTTCAGGAGAGAAGTAATTAAGTCCTAGGTTCTAATTAGATAAGATCTGCTTAAAATCTTTAACATTACTTCTCCAACTTCACATAAACTGGGAATTTGAAAGATTATCTATGCACTTTTTTTTTTTTTTTTTTTTAATTTTTTTTTTTTTGGAAGATGTTAAAAATTTTAAACAGCAACATAAGATGACAACACGTTAAAAAGAGATATTACTTCTCAGTGCATCTTGAGACATGGAGTAATTCAGAGTAGTTTTATATAGGGAGGAGGAATGCTTTCTGTTTAATAAGGGTTCATGAGAATCCAACAGTCCTCAACCTGCTGCTTAATTCCCATGATGTAACCTGTCCTTCAGCAAGGTATGATGATGAAAGGAAGGTGGCATGGTAGAAAAGCAAAGCAGTGTGGTAGGCAGGCACATTCTGGTTCTCCCAGCACTCAGACCAGAAGAAAAGATAGTGAAGAATACAAAAAATGAGCAAAAGTGGGAGTCAGATAGCGTGGCAATAAGGAAAGGGTATTTTTTAATTCAGAAGGCATGTCTGCATGGTCAGTTTCGCATGCAGCATTGGCTGCTCCAGGGACAACCACAATTTCTAATTAAAAAGATTCATTCTGACATTTGCATCAAATCAAGAGTTTTTCTGCCTTGAGCATCCTGTCACACCTTCCTAAACCCTAAACCTTTACTGACTAAATCCTAACTCTTGTCCACCCAACCTCTTTTCCTCCAGGGTGGGAAAACTTGCAGGTTTTCAAGTCTGAGATATACCAGCTGAATGCACTGTATGAGTCACGGGGAGCCTGGGGCTGCAGCCAAACCTGACATGACCCAGCACTTCACAGCCAGTTGTCCCAGACAGGATTGTCCCCCAGTGTTCCCTAGACTGTGGTCCTAACGTCGTCCTTCTCTTAGCAGGTCTTCTGAAGGTCTGATGTCCCTTCCATGTTTACTCTTGTCTCAGACACTAAGATCAGTCCCAATCGTTCTGCTATGTGACTCTCTAAATTTTAAACTTCATTAGGAGTCTCTCTGTTTTGTGTCTTAATTTTTAAAGCCATTCAACATTCAGAGATTTCAGGAAGAAGAGGGATCACCTACCAGCTTGGCATTAGAGGATTCTACAATTACTAGAGGGAAGGACTGATACATCCAGGATCATCCAGGATCATCCAGGAAAGGCAATGAAACAGTGGCAGCAGCAAAGACAAAGGATAGTTGAATATAGTCCAAGTTCAGAAATAAAGGTTATTGTGGGTGAGGCAAACACACATAGTAGAAGTGTCAAGTCCACAGAGAGGAGACTGCAGAAAAACCAAAATGCCATACTGGGAGAGGCAGGTGATGCCCCAAACAAGCAAATATTCTTGAAAATGAAAGGAAAAATTACAAAACCAAAGGATAGAGAGGCTGTGACTAATGGTATCAAACTTGATGAGCACACCATGAAAGAAGAAGCCTTCCCTCTTTACTAGGAAGGTGTCCATGTCACTTGTTCATTGCAGTCACATTAATGCAGTTTCACTTGGACTCAAGAGGGTAAATGGAAGTAAGGAAACATTTTTAACAAGGTAATGAAGGGAAGGAAGGATTTGCATAATCCAGAAGAGTCATGGTGGCATGGTTTAGAAGGAAAAGAGGAAAAGGAATGGGAGATTTTAAAGAGGGAATGGACTTACTGAGATAAGAAAGACTGTGTCTTTCTTTCAGGAAAGAAGGGAGGACAGATACTGATTAGGTAGAAAGCAAGACCATTTCACTAGATCAGCTTCTTTTGGCAAAACCTGACTGTGAACTTGAGAACTGGGTTTGAATATATTTCAAAAGTGAAAAGAGTTGATTGGGAACATGAATGAGAAATTGAGTTATGGCCAGGAAAATACAGACCTTCTTGCAAGGAAGATAGCAGAACCAGAAGCAGTGGGACCATATAAACACAAAGAAGCTCCTGGAAGCTGTCAGACTTTGATAAAACAGTTGTTTTAATCAGAAAGCAAAATAGACTTTTGTGCCTGTGTTTTCTCAGCTGCAAGCATGTGGGCCTGACAGTTCTGTTGTTTGAACAGCATGAGGGAGAGCTGGCCATTTGCTCCTCTATGTCCTTGATTTGTTGACAGCTCAGTTAAAGTGTGGCTTCTTTGCAGGATGTTGTCATTGATCTGTCTTAACATAGCAGTAGTCCTGTTAATGTCCAATTCCTGCTGAAAATGCTACATCTTAGCCTCAGACATGTGCTATACACTGGATGAGAATTCACCAAACTCGTGGTGATGGCCAAGGACAAGGAAATGCAGCACTTTGCACCTTCAAAGGACTGTACAAACACAAGTGTGCTATTTTCAAATCCTGTCTCAAATAATTGATTCTATCAAGACTTAGAGGCGTTGTTCATTTAGGACAGCTTTAGATTTTGAAGGACTGCATTTCCTGCAGTCAAAACTTACCTGTTTAAAGAATTCCTGAGGAAATTATTGACCCAGAGGAAATTGCCCTTTTCCAATATAAGTTAGAGGTACAAAAGACACCAACAGGAAAAGATCATCATGTGCAGTACAAGAGGGTTACTTACACTTAGACAAAAAATAATCAGTCTCAAAAGCCTCATTCAGTATGAAGATGATTTCTTGCAAAATACAGCAGAAGCAAATTGGAAAATGCAAATTCCAAGAAGCGCACATTCATGTTAGCACTGAGATCGTAGCATGTAAGAATAGCCGATAAGAGGCACAGGAATGTTGCTGTTGTTGGGAAGTGTGTCATACTGGCAGAATAGTGGCTTCGTATTTTAATTGAATGAAGGAGCCACAGTATCATAGCAACTGGCCATTGTCTTGCCACTGTATTTGACTAAGTGAGGGCATGTGTGAAGATTCATGGTAAGTAGTCTGTCCTGTTAGCTTTCATATTGTTGTGGTTTAAGCCCAGATGGAAATTAAGCACCACACAGCCACTCACTCACCCCCCTCCTCTCTCCACCCTGCCACCCCGGTGGAATGGGGAGGAGGATCGAAGTAAAGGTTGTATGTTGATATAGGAACAGTTTAATAATTGAAAATAAACTAAAATACAGTAATAATGATGATAACAAACAGTTAACAAAATGTGATGTTCTGTGGTGTGGAATATCCCCTTTGGTCAGTTTGGGTCAGCTGTCCCAGCTCCCTCCTGGTTGATTTTGTGTGCCTCCTCACTGGCAAAGCATGAGACTAGGAGAGAAAAAAGAGTTCTTGACTTAGGATAAACATTATCTAGCAAAAACCTAAATCTGTGTGTTATCAGAACCATTCTCTTTCTGAATCATCACTGTAACGGCTACTGAGAAGAAATTCACTCTACCCTAGCTGAAACCAGGACACGTGCCCATATTGCTTCCTGGTTTATAGTCACATTTTAGTCATATTATATCTGGATACATTAAAAAATTCAATATGGAAGCTAATCTCTTCCTTGTTCTTCAAATGTCAGTTACAGTCAAGCAGCATCTGTCAAAAAAAAATACAGAGTACATGAAATGTAAACTTTCAGTGAGCCAGAGTTCATGATATTGTTGTGGCAAAATTCTTCTCCTGGACAAATAAGAAATTAAACCCATTTCTAAACTTGGGAAAATCGTATGTAGTTGTTTTAATTAGGGAAACTAATTCCTAGTAGTCTAGAAATCTTTAGAATGAATTTTGGTTAGAAAATGGGTGGAAGATATTAAAAATATTTTTTATTAAAACTACTCTGGGTGAATCAGTCAATTTTTAAAAAGATGTAATACTTTTTTAAAGCTTTCCAGTGTTAAAATCCATAATTCTACTTACCAGATGTGATGGAAAGCTTTCTCATGGTATCTAAGAATAATATTTTTAATTAACATTCAATATGTGTAGGTAGCAGAAAGTTAGGATGGATCACATGCACATGTGGTAGTGCATGAAATGGGGTGTGCATTTTATGTGCCACAAGGAGCATAACCTGGGAGAGGACAAAGGCAACCCTTTTCCCTGACTTTGCTTCCCGTGTCTGTGCAAAGAAACAGAAAATATAAGTACCTTGGACCTGGTGTTTTGACACTGATAGACCAGTCACAGCTTCAATTCAGTTTCTGTTAGAAGACATAAAAAGGTCCCATAGCTAATTTGTCTGCTTGGAGTTGACCATTAAGAAGACACCAGAAGGTGAGCTGGGAAATGCAGTAGAGAACTGAGACCACCGTAAACACACAATCACTGCTGCTGGTAGACCTATGATCCTCTTTTGTATCTGCCCTAAAGAGGAGGGTTAAATCTAACCATTCTCTCCTGTTAACCCTAAGCAGCACATCAGTATGCATGAACATGAGGTGCATTTACATTGTCAAGCTTTTTTAGCAGCACTCATTAACCTGTCGATCACATTAGATGTTTGTTTGAAAAGCAGGATTATTTTAGACTGTTGACTTGAGGATGTACTGCTGTCTCTGTAAATCCGTATTCTGTCCTTTACTTCAGCTTCAGGAGCAGTTGAAGAATGTTGGCATGTGAAATGATCATAACATATGAAGAACTTATTTTGGTTTGGTAAATCTGGAGTGTGTTTTCTAAAAATTTAGTTAAAATGGCAAATTTGTTGGGAGAAGAGAGGTGCCGTGCTTGATTCTGTAAAAAGTTTAATTGGGTGCATTCTATTGCAATGCTGCAAAGAGATGTTAATTAACTCCTCCTGGTCCTTTAATGTGGCAACACTAGTCTGAGCTATTACCATGGCCACAAGGGAAGAGGAAATGGCCTGTTCTTCCCAGGCCCTGTTCCTGTTGAGCAGCCTCTGATTTTTAGATTTTCTGCAAAAGAGAAAGGTGCACAGCTTAATTTAAGTGCACCAACTGTGTTGGAGAAGAGTAGGAAATCAGTCTGCTTCCTCTGGAAGTCTGTCAGAAGCAAATACCAAAAGTGGTATGGTACACTGAAACATGCTAGACCTCCAACTGCACTGAGGAACTTGTGAAAATCCATCACAGCAGGTGTTGGTTGCAAGTTGTCTTTTAAATCAAAACAAGGATTGCGTGTCTTCACAGCCTTGTGTAGAGAGGGGCTCCAAGGCACAACTTCATGTTCTGTACTCCTCCAATACTATTTATTTGACTGTGTGTCAGCACCTTGCAAAGCCTGGCAGCACAATCCTGCTCTTGTACACTTCTAGCCAAGTCTGGGTTGCAGGGTCTGTTTCAACCTTAGCACTGTTCAGTGTGTTTTTGTCATTCTTGGCAAGCCAGGGAACACAATGCATTGTGTATAATGCGTGTTTAATTGCTTACATAATAAATCTTTGCCTTGTTTGTTGCAACAGCCGTAACTGTTGTAAACGACTTTCATCTCTGGATCAGATGATACTGATTGTTTAAGGATTACTGGATCTAAATTTAGGCACTTTTTTTTTTCTTTTCCCCAGTAGTGTATAATGCAGACAAACCTAGGATTCTGATGTGAGGTCATTCAATCAACTTTCCTTCAGGACAAGAATTTTCTGTAGAGTAAATTCATTACTTGATCATCTAGTATAATTTTTAAATACATTTAATAATTTTAGTAATACACAAATAATTTTTAAATTACATACAAAACATTTAACCTTGGACTAATAAATCACTGTGGCAAAGACTTTTTTTTTCTTTCATAGTAAGTTTTAATTCCTTTTTCTTTTCTTGTAATGCCATATCATTGCCTGCAATTATATTCCTTCTTAATTTATGATAAAGAAGTCTGTTCTTTTTGTTGTGGGTGTATATCTCCCATATATATTTGCAGTGTGCTTTCACACTTCTTTGCTTTTTGCTTAGTCAAGCAATGCTTGTCCCTATTTAGCTTTTAATCTTATCAAAAAATCAGGCTATTTAATCCCCTCAGAGTTTTTGACATTCTTATCAGAACTGCCCCAGATTTTCCTAATTTTTTGCAGTGTCTCTATGTTAAGGAACAGATCTGAGTCTGGTGGTTCAGGCATCACCAGGGCTGTGTTATGGTTGGTGGTGTTGTCAAAAATCATTTTGGCATCAGTGTCAACTGCCAGGTTACCCTGCTTAGGCAGCTCTGCATGATAATTGCCAGCCTGTCTGCCCCAACACTGGGAATGTGTCCTTTAATGGGTTTTCTTTTGTCAGCTCAGTCCATATTTGACCTCCCAGGTTTCCGACGCTCCTCCTTCCATTCAGCATGTAATCTAAAAACACATTAGTTTGCATCTTTCCACAGCCAGCTTTCCTTGTGTTGGGTTATGATACCATTAGTGATTTTTGCATGTCCTCAGTGAAGGTGGTTGTGCCTGCAGTTGTATTTTCCATGGGTTTGGATGCAGCATCATGACCTCAGGGAGCATGCTGCTTTCCAGGCCAGGCTCCACCACTGCCCTAACACCTTCTCACAGCCTGAGACCTTCCCACCTCGAAGATAGGCACATCAATTGTAAAATGCCATGAAATTAACTTGTAAAAGAGTACAGAAGCAGGTGGTGGTGTTCCAGCGTCCAAGCTGGGACACTGTGGGAGCAGGGTGGGCTGCATGACCAGACCAAGAATGATGAACAAAGGGGTTTGTCTGTTGTGCAGTTTTATTCAGATTCTCACTTTTCCTGTGCCCTCCCGATTTACCTGGGTTTCCTATCTAGTATAAGAAATTGCATACCTACAAAATAGAGAACAATACCTATTCCAAACCAGGAAGGTGAAAGAGCAAAAATCAGCTTCAGACCACACTGAGCCACTGGTCTGGTGGGTGTGAGAAAACTTGTCACTATTCTCATCCCACCCCCTTCCTTCCTAGGTTCCATGATGACTGGAGCTCTTGGGATCTCCACACTTCTTTTTAACAATTCTTAGTTTTGTTCTGACTCTGTAGGCACAGGTCATCAGAGAAGATCCTTCCTCCCTGCTGGGGAAACAGCTCACAGGCTGCTGCTTTCTTTGCTCAGCACAGTGGTCTTGACTTCAATAACCTTCGCACTCTACACCACATTTCCAAAGACAGTCATGGTGCTGTGTAAATCTGACTTGTGTTTTATATGCATACATCTTTATTAAATTTACAACCTTTGGTTTTGCCCTGAACACTTGATAAAGTCCATGCATGTCTTCATAATAAAATAGGTGACAGATATGGCAGAGTGGTTTTGCTTTGCCCTAACACATACATATTTACACACACATCTTTTATTAATTGCAGTGTTTGTATCATTTTTAGACTCAATATGATAAATCTTAGTTGAAAATTTTTGGCTAAATGGCGTTGTTACATAAAATAACCCCCTGCATGTTGCTGAGCTTTGTGCTACTGAACTGAACACCTCCTCCAGTCCAGGGCTTCATTCTTTGCCTGCAACTCTTGTCTCTGTTTTCCAACTCAGGTTTCTCTCCCAGTTGAACTGATTTTGAGCATACATAGCATGCCAAAAAAATAAAAAATAAAAATCATATTTCCTATTTCTTGTAATACCAAGAAAATTTCAGTTCTGTTTTCCTCAATTGTTAGTTTGATAACTAGTTAGAGCTTAATTAGAGAATGTCTGAGCCTATAACAACACAGGGTCAGATTTTGCAACTCATCTGTAGCACTGAAAGCTAAAAATAGCTTTTAGGTTCATGGAGTTAGTGTATCTTGTTTTTAAATAATTTTCAACAGAATCAAATAACATCCAATTTTTTTGTGATGTGTAACAACCGAGGGTTGTTTTCATTTTAATAGTTTTTGTTTAGAAATATAACTTCATTGTACAAAATGGTGTTCTGTGGCAGATAAAACTTATTTTTCAGGTCCCTTTCCTAACCTGAAGCCTTTTTTTTAATACTTCTGATCTTAGCAGCTATAAAAATGTTTCCTTTCAATCAATATTTGTGTCCTGATGTATTCCTTAGGTCATGTTTTGGGAAAAACAGTAATAAACTTTTCCTCAGCGTGTAGGAATTAGGCACTATGTCTCCTTGTGTGTTCCTGATTCTTGGCACCATTGTCCAGCCATCAACCATATAAATAAAGCCTAAATGCAAGCTCCTGCAGAATCAGACCCTCTAATAAGGAAGTCTGTGTATCCAGAATTGTCAGCAGAGACTTCTCAATGACATGTATGTGAGTCAGGGCATAGGCGCAAGATTGTTTGCGCACATCGCATTTTTAGCATGGCTAGTTTGGAGCTAGCACAGGTCCCAGGCTGTTTCCAATATGCAGTTTGTTGTGGCCACTCTGCTTTACAGGGTAATAGTTGTGTCTGAAGACATGACTCACACCATATCTGATCAATCTCTACCTCATTTTACCACTTAATATAGATGTAGCCCAGAAGTTCTGACTTGGAGATCATCTTTTCTTTCATTTTCTTGTCACTGCTGACAACACTGTGAGTGACACAGTTAATGGCATTTGTGAGCCCTGGGATTCAATGTTTGCAGACTTATGGGTAAGTTTGAAAAAGAATTTTATCTTTGAGGAAAGAAAAATGAAAATAACAGAAAAACCCTGAGACTTGAAAAGACAGCTTAGAAAGTATAAGGCTAATTTTTCCACCACTGTAGGGCATGGTAAAAAAGCTCACCTTGGGACTGCAAAAATTTATCTCTCACCAAGGTCTGGCCAATAAACTTGAAACAAAAAAAAAAAATCTTGAAAGACCCTGGGCATCATGAGGACAAGCAGTCTGACTACTCTGTGTGGTTTGTGTTGCATGCTGAAGAGGCCACTAGTGATAGAAACAGGCTGCTGAAAACTTTGCTTTCTCTACAAGGAATTGGAATGCTGTGTTAGTGTGGGAACCTAAACCAAGCACAAAGCAATTTCTGTTTATTACAAATGAGGTGGAAGTTTTGTGCCTGACTAGAAATGAGATCCTATTCCAAAATGTGCACTGTACTTACATGTATCTCTGAGCCACCTCTCCTCTAAGCAGGCGTGATGTACACAAGGTCTTGTGTGCTTATCTTATGGTGATGGTTAGGAAAGAACCTGAATGTATCAGTCATGTTCAGATTCAGGCCTTCCACCTCTTGCATATGCATGAGTTTATACAGAAAAAGTTGCATTATTAAGCTCTGAAGAGAGAGCAAAAAAACCTACTCAGAGAAGATAATGTAAGGCAGCAGAAAATAGGACACTCTGCTCCGTATGCCCATAATTTATCTCCATCAGAAATATGTGAAAATAAACACTCAGTTTTCCCACCTTAGCAGCAACTTTGTGTGCTGACAGTGCTAGCTCAGTGCTGCTTCAGGTACATTTTCCACATGCAGTAAAGACTAGATTAAAAACAGGGACAACACTTGTAATACCAGCAGCTGAAACCCTGCATGGGTGTGGGCCTACTGCTGTTGCAGTCCAGGTCTAGACCTCATGGACAGAGTGGACAGAGATGGACTGGGTGGCCAGGAGGGCTGTGCTAAAAAACAGCAGTAGAAACTAAACAGTCTATGGGTTTGGTACTTTAAAAATGCTGTCTGGTGTTCAGGAAAGACTCGGAGTTTTTATACTACACAGCAAAGTCTTTCTGCTGGAGCGTGTGAGAGCCCTCCCCAGTGTTTTCTCCTCATAAACCTGCATTGCTGGTGGAGGTGGGCAGCTGAAAAGCCTGGCCTGCACAGACCAGCCCTGCAAGGCCAGGATGGCAGGGGTCTGGTGCCACTTTGGCGTCTCCATAGATGGGCTATGTAGCTACTTCCTGCAGTTTTTAATGATACTGATATCACACCCATGTAGGTTAAACCTTATTGTGCCTGTTGTCTTGAAAATACCCATCTTCAGTTTCCAAAAGAGCTGCTTGCACCTACAAACGTCACTTTTTTTCTGAGCATAACCCTGTTCTGCACCCATGGGAAGGTGGTGAAGATGAGCAAATGCTCACACACCCCTGCCAATGAGGAGAGGCCCTACCTGTGCCCATGGTCCCTTGGGAGGTGGTGATTTGTGGTAGTGGGTATCCCTTGGTATGGGGAAGCATCTCCTTGTGCCCTGGGGAAAACCTCTGTGTGTACGGACCAAAGTCACTCTTCATGGTGTGTCACTGTGTCACATTTCAGATTAATGTTGTGTGTTTTTAGCTTTGTTCCATCCAGGCTCTTGGCACCAGTTCCTTTCTGAGTTCGTGTGCGCTATCAAATAGAGTTTATGGCTTGTACCTTTTTCTCTACTTACATCCTTTAAAGTGAAAGCTTGTTTTTCTTACCTGCCACTGCTTCTGACCTCTGGTAATCCCACCATATTTCTTTGTATTAAATGATGTTTACAACTTCTTTTTATTTCTTTTTGCCAGTTTCAATTTTCTGTGACATTTTCCAGGTCATTAGTATGAAACTGAATTAAACTGTTTGTCTTGATTTTCATTGCTTGAAAATATTTAGCCTGTTATAATTTTACATCCATCCTTAGTCTCTTTGGTTATGCCTATATGTAGTCAATTCAATAGAATTCAAATAAAATGTGTCATGCACTAATTTTGGCCCAGTACACACCCTTCTGGTCCTGAGATTATGGTCTCAGTTTGGTGTTTAAAAGGATTTTCAAGGCCATTTTTTGATAAGCCAATTCCAAAACTGATAACACCGTTTAGTTAGGTTGTTTGCAAAAGGTAGCAAATGCAAGGGTTTGGTTTTTTTTTTACCTGATCTTTGCTCAGAGTATCACTTATAATTGATATTTGCAAAATTATGCATAAGAGAAATGAGAAGCATAACTGCTCCTAAAGTATGTGTATTTAGCAATAGTAGTGTTTTTGAGGAGTAGATCTGGAAGTTCTGTTGGAATAGTGTGGCTTTTTTCCTTAATTTAGCTGTTTGATAAAACTCAAGTTAAACAAAATCCCCAGTAAGCAGTATCCTGTGCTGTGTGCAGTAAATTGACTGCTTTTGATCACATCAAAACCCTGGAAAAGCTAAGAGAAAATGGTTCTTTTTTTCTTCAAAGATTCGGTTTTCTCACTATTTTTATGATTATTGAAATTCTTAGAAACCTTGGATAGCAGTCCTTTTTTGTTGTCCTAGAAAATGCAATGCCTTCCAGTCAAAGCAGGAGGGTGAACAAATGCTTTGTTTTGCATTATCTGTGAAACATAACACATGCTTCTTCTGCATTCTTACTGCAGAATTAAACATCATCCTCTGACAGAGAGCTCAAAAACAAATGGATCCTTCACAAAAAATCAATAGGCTGGGATTGCTGCTAGGATAGCTAATGTCCCTTACCAGTACCCTTCTACACTGTGTACTCAGCTTTAGAATTAAATTTGCTTAGCTCCATTAGAGTTTTTTGTTATTATTATTATTATTGCTTCCATATTTCTCCCAAGTTACATCAAAATGTAAGTGTGCATGTCCAAGCACTTAGCAGGTCCTCCTGGTAGAACAATGGAAAATTTGGAATATTAAATTAAATTGCGCTTTATTTGTTAATGATTATTTTTCTCTGATTATGGACCATGTTTAAATCTACTAAAAATGTGTAGAAACCCAAGTGGAAAGAAGTCAGAAAATTAATAGCTTGCTCCTAGGAGGTTTTCTTTCATTAATATTTTTCCTTCTATCCCTAGTACTGGGGCCTTTCAGTACATTCCCATTTGGAATGAGTCACACCAAGGAGGACCTGAAATAACCAGCTGTCACTGCCTTCTGTTAACTCTGAAAGAATTTTTTGCCCACCTGGACACTACCGGGCAAGTGAAGTATCAGCTTTTCAGTTTTGCTCAGGGCAGAGTCACCTATTACCAGGGAGGCTGGTTCCAAAACCCTGCCAGTGAGCATGGCAGAAGTTCACCAAAGTCCTCACAAGGGCACTAGATACTGACCTGCAGCAAGTTTTTGGCTCATGGAATCCCTCCTGCCAAGCTCATTTCCCACTTTGATGTGCAGCATCAGCCTGATCAGGACCCCTCTCGATGTTTGCTTCCCACTGCCCTGGCAGAGCCAGTGTGGGGCATCACAGGGGGATCAGCAAGCCCTGCAAAATGGGATGTCACCATGGCCCAGGTGTGCTATACACAGATCCAAGGTGAGCAAGGAGCCCAAGTGTCTTCAGACCTCTCCATTGTCACTGCCAGAAGATGGGCACTGCAGACCATAAGGCACCAAGAGTGACTCCTGAAAGCAGGTCTCCTTTATATACAGCAGGAATAGAAACAGAGTGAGGAGTGGGTGCAGTGTAAGTGTAATGCACCGGGATTGCATCCCCTGGATTGCAGTAAGGTGAGCCAGGGCTCATGGAGACAGTGAATGCAGTGGCAGCCTATAACATCCATGGCAGCAGAGTGGCCACAGCACCTTCACACTTGTAAGTCTGACTAAGTCTTACAAGGCACTTGTCAGCAGAATAGGTGGTTAAGGATGCAGGAAACTAGAAAATTTACTCCACATCTCTTTATCAAAGAAACTCGTTCCAGACTGTAGGATAGCCTGGAATGGAAGGAAATGCTGTCTATCAAATTGGACTTCAGAGGAGCATCTCACCCAGTGTCACACAGGAAACAGTCCCTTGTGCTGGAGAAGGTGGCACATGACAGTCAGAGGGCAGGCAGTGTCCTATAATACAGAAGGGAGTATCCAGCCGGGGACAGCTTGCTAATAGGAGTTTCTAAAAGATTTATCTTATGGTCAGCTTTATTTTTGGGATGTTTTAGGGACCAGAGTACAACCTGCAGAGTAGCATTTTAATCGTTTTTGCAGCACACACAGTGCAAAAGTGCATTGCTCATGAATGGGAAAATCAGAGTATCGGAGAGGCAAGCTGGATGACCTTGAGCAGCACAGAATTGATTTGCAGTGAAATGGAACAGCCCAAAAATGAGCAAAGAGGTCACTCATGTAGAGATTAATAGCAAAAGTATTTGCTGTTAAATGGCATATCACTGGTTATTGAAGAGGGGCAAAGAAAATTTCTCAGTGTACCAGGCAATGAGGCTGTAGTTGCATCTTTTCTGGAATACTTTGTACAGTTCTAGTCTCCATGGTACAGAGCAACCACATTTTTCTTGGACTGAGTTCAGGGACAATGGGGTAGAAGAGGACATTTCTTACTAAGGGCCAAGACAGCTTGGCTTGCTTAGTGTAATAAAATGGATGCTGAGAGGAGATATAACATCTCCTAAGAATTACTGCAGGAAGCAAACTTGGGAGGGGAAGAAAAGGATAAAGCCGGTACTTACATAAGTGCAATAAAGATAAATTTAGCTTGGAAACAGCCAACCAGTCTGAGGGGTTTGGAAAAGACAGCCTGGAAGAGCCTTTCAAGTTTTGTGTCCCAGTGCTTAATTGCAGAATCAAAATTTGCCATTCAGATAAAAATGGCAAAGGAGGAATTGCAGAATATTTACAATGAATGTTAGTTGATTTGTGTTTTGTTTACAATTGCTTAACTGCAGTATGCAGCAGATTAGCTATTAGCAAATCCCTTGTACATGGAGATGTGAAAACAGGCTTCTGTGATAAATGGAAAAAATAAAGGTAATGCACAATTTGCAGAGTATGGTAATGAAGTCCTGCACACTTTCTTATGGGTATGAGTAGAAAAAAGGATGCTCATGGGCATAATAGTGTCCGATGACATCTGATTTTTCAAAGGCATAACTACTCTCTCATTTGAACAAGTATTACATGACTTTTTAGAGAGATAATTTAAAAGTCATTGTCTTAGACATTCTTCCAGTATGTACCCAGCAATTCCTATTTCCAGAGCTGGGTGGAGGATGAAGAGGAGTATTGACAAACCATAACTTATTAAATATATTCTTCTGCTTCAGTTTACTTCATCTTTTCAGAAATAAATGTAACAAACTGCAGTTAACCTAAGTCATTATTACAGCTTGAAACTTTTATAATTTTGAGTGTCTTATGTTTCCTGTCCATTTATAGCTAGTAAACATGTCAGAAAAAATCAAGAGAGATTTTCTATGTTGCCTTGCTTTAGTATTAACCTGGCTGATAAGGTTGTAAATACTTATATGTAGTGGCAACTGAGCTTCAGGAACTCAATTTATGTCTTTTTTGAGGGGCAGGAATCACACTATTACATTTGAGATCAGACAGTTTGGTGGCTGTCTGACCATTGTGTTACTGACATTAAAATACTGTTGTCATGGATGGCCCACCTTTATGGGACTGCATCAAAAAATAAAAAAAGAAAATTCAATATGATTAAAGTTATTTGTTAATTTCATAGCTGTTCCAGTAATAGCTGGCATCAGTGGTAAAATTTGCTTATACTTCCAGTTTGGATATTGCTGCCTTCACATTGCAGCTACCTGGATTTGTTAATGCCTGGACTGCCAAATGAAAGAGCTTGTTGACATTGGTAATAGGCTCTTCTAGCAGAGTGTGGGTTATTATCTGGAGAGACAAGGTCAGTTCACATCTAACCTTCTTATGAAAGACAGTAGCTTGCACTTAATGTTTCATTGCAAGGCATGATTCCCAGATTATGAACCATCATTGTTGCATACTCTCCAAATTCAGTAACTTTTATTTTAATGTCTGGTCACCAGAACTGAACAGAGCAGTGGTTTGACCATTACTGTAAGAAAAATGCAGCCTCTGGCTTCCTAGTAGCCTGCTGTAGGCATCTTTCAACATCCGTAGGAGGTGTTAATAAATACCATTCTGATACTAAATTAAAATCCAGCAATGTGATGAAATGAAAGTATGGTACAAGAAAAAGATACTTCAAAGTGTAAATCAATGTGCTTATAATTATAGATATTGGAGTGTACTAAAATGCTACATGGGAAATGAAACATAATCAGTTAAAGCGTACAACCTTGAATATGTATCAAAGCATTTTTTTGAATGGAAGTATGATTTTTCTTTTGCCTCTAACTTATATAACACCATTTCTGTTTATACAGCATGTTCTGAATTTAGAGTTTATTTGCTTGAAATATGTGTCACTTTGTATTGGAAATGCAATACCTGTAAGTTCAATTGTCAGTGAGAATATAGGTACTACTGCTTGTGTCAGGAAAAAAAAAAAAAAAAGAAAGATTTACAGGTTATTATATTTTGTTGTTACTATATACAAATACAAGTTTATCTGCTTATCAGCTACCTGTCTGCACATAGCTCTGAAATGCAATAGATACATGTTGACTGTTGTTCAACAATGGGTGTCATTGAGTTTCTGTTTATTAATCTAAACATTAGGATAATTTTGTCTCTCTTTTCTTCAAATAGCAATTCACTCTAATTTTTCCTTAGAGACCCTCCATTGTCCTTCATCTGTAATTCTTACATTCCAGGGAGAGCTCACAACTTCTTTTTGTTTCTGTACTGGACCTCTTTGAACATGCCCCATTTCACCTATGATTGGTTCTGCAGGATCTTCTGTGTGTCTCAGTACATCCCTCAGTCCCGTTCTTCTGTAAATTTCTAGAAACTGCTTTTCTTTTGGATCATTTATAGTTGTGGTGTCTAAATACCACAAATGGTGTGACCACAGGCAGAGCTCAACACTTCAGCTTCTCTGTCTTAATTTTTTCTTAGTTTACTTAATTCTTCCCCTTTCTCATGCTTACTTGCCCCAAGAACATGCCTGCATTTTGACCCTTTCTCCTTCACTTCTCTTCTGAGTAGAAGGGCATGGTAGAGAAGGTGGCTCCTTTAGGAGAGGACCTTACTGAACCAATGGGCCCTAATCATCAGTCAGAGAAGCTTCCTGGACTGAACTCTTCTTGATCACACCTTGTCAGGGTCTGGTCTGGTGGTGAAGGTGCTGTGACCTTCCTCGTTAGAAGCATCTTTAAAAAGACACCTAGATCAATGGAGGCACAGGCACTCTCAGGCACAGTGATTAGCTCTTTTTGCACTCCTAGGTGCAATGTGATCAGCTCTTAGGTGCACTCTCAGGTGCAGACTGATATGCTCTTTGTGCAGCTGCCTGAGCAGCACAGCCGCATTTGCCACCCTGTGCGACGCAGGAGTAAAAGCAGCAAGACGGGATCTTTCTGATCTTCAGGGGAGCTGCTTTATTCCATGAGGTCCAGAGGAGAAAACAGCCAAATGATCCCTGGAGAGAGGAACCACATAGGGTAGCCAACGGAAGGGTTTCACAGCTTGGCCAGTGGGGAAAGGAATTAGGAAAGGGACCGATCAAGGGAAGGATCCAAAAAGAACCAATCAGGAGGGGTGGAAACCAAGAACAAGGGGAATAACTAATAGGGTATGAAACATTAACATAGAGCTGCAAAGGCTCATGGGTTGAAGTATTTTTTCTTACCTTGAGCCACAAGGAAAACTCTCAAAGGGACTTCTCAAAGGAGAGTCCCTGCAAACTGCAGCAGCCTAGGGGCTGCACACTCTCCAAGGGTGTGAATTGTTCTCTGTGGATGGTCCACAGACCACCACAACATGTCTTTTGAGAACCTTTTCCATTCACTGAAGTCAAGAGCATCACCTCAACTTTCATGAGCAATATTTTGTAGCTGGTTTGTCAGATGAACAAATTTTTACCAAGTCTAATCCAACCACCCCAGAAACCTGAAGATTAAGGAAAAGAATTGACAGAAAAGCTTACTTGTAGGGATACAGGGCACTTCTTTGCACTGGAGAAAACTGTCTGTGTGCTGTACCCATCCTGTGGTGGTTATTGACTATCCCAGGCATCCTTCCTCATAGTAGTCATGCACCAAGATGACAAAAAAACTAACCTACAGTGAAAAACTACATTAAAAAGTGAAGAATCACAATGCTTCTTGCTTTCAATTTGAGGACCAGGCAGTAACTTGGCATAGCTGGGAGAACTCGCATGTTTAGCCACATGGGTGGTACAACAGAGTGAGTCATGACATGTTTCTCCAACTGGCGAGCTTCCCAGCTACATCCCAGGTGTTTTCCTGATGCTTCTCTGTTCCTACTGACCCTGCCAAGCCCCATGGCTTCAACACAGCAGAATCTGTGCTACTGCAGGTCATGGACCCTCAGGCTGCACATCATCTTCCTCAGGAACCAGTGCTATCTGACTCTGCAATCTCATATATCATTGATAGCTGTGATTTTGCATCATGATCTCCACTTGTGAAAGCCCTGGGTGATACACGGATTATTCCCTGTGAGTCCTTGTCACTTACTGTCAATCAGTGGTGGCAGACGGGCTATAAAGTCCATCTGCAAAGGAGAGAGTAGCTTTTCTTTGTCTGAAACAGAGCCAGGAACTATATATCAATGTCCGTACATATTTAACTCTGAGGACTGACTCAGAATTTGTCTTGCTGAGGTGTAATTTTGGAAGTTGATGTTTGGAAGTAATTTTTCTTCACTGAGTGTAGCTGCTATCAGAAGGTGATTGGTAGTCCTTTTGTTTTTCCTGTGTTTTTGCTGCTTGTAGAACAGTTAATTCAATGCTTTGCTGAAGTCTCTGGTAAAGTTTTTATGTTACCATGACACAAATACAAAAATAGAAGCAGTGTTGTCAGGGTGATGAGGCCAAATTATTACCACTCTGTAGTTCCTGATTCAGTAAAAAAAGTTATGAAAGTTTTGGTGGTTTTTGAAATGTTATAACTAAAAGTTTTCATGTTGTTTTAAGTAATGAAGAAACAACAGCAAAACAACAGCCAAAGCAATCACAGGCAAATTCACATGAACTAGGTAGAATAAATTGAACAGATAGCACTGAAAATAGATTTGTCCTTCAGCTTCTGCTAGGGGCAATAGTGAGAAGGAGGAGAGATTTTGTAATGATGAAAACCACTTTGATATTATTATTTGAAATAGCTGCAAGCAGAAGCCATAGATAATAATAATCTCCAAACTGTGGAGGTTGAAAGCACCGAGAAGCCAAGAATGACTGCAGCTGCCTTGAGTGGTGGTGGAACAAAGCCATGGAGTTGTGAATAGTTTATGCAGATTGAATATAATCAGAGTTGAAATGTGCAGTCATCAGGTTTGAGATCCAAGAAGCAGGTGTTACACGTGTCTATGTCAGGATTTTGGAGGGGTTTCCTGGCATGAACGAACTCAAAGAATCACAGACTAAAGAAACAGTTTTGATATCTGCGTTTAGATAAAACAAGTGGTCCATCACTTTGAACACAAGACTACAGTCTTCTCAAAACATTCAGTGAAGCAAATTGTTTCTGTTTTAAAATAATGCTTTGGAACTCAATGCCACTTTTTTTTTTTTTTTCCTGGAAGTGCTAAATGGAAGCTAATGACAGAGAGGAAATTATTTCCAAGTTTTGCGACTGGCAGCCCTTACCAGAGGATTCATGAGCTTTTCCAATACATTTTTATTAAGTTTAAATTGTGGCTTGTCAAGGACTGGGAAACCAAATGTGTAGAGAATGTGGCCAAGGTAGGCATATTCAGAATGATGTATGACCTGATTATAGCTTGCAGATCTCTTCACTGTTTTTAAGAAAAAAATCTGCATTGAAAATTTCACCAGTGTTTTTCTTCTGTATTCTTTGCAGAAAATGACCACATAAATATTAGCATTTTAATTGCTCTGCAGCTTCAGTGGTCGTTTAGTGATGGGATTTCTTAATTTCTATTAATCTTAAATACTGAAGAAGAAGAAACAGTAACAGTATTGAATAAACAATCTTGTGACTTCTGAGGCATTTAAATATTTTTCTGTAGCAAATGAAAAACATTAAAAAACCAAGTATATTGATTCTGGATCTGAAAGCAGCTCTGTTCCTTCTTGAATAAAGGAACACTTTATTGGTGAATTAGCAAATTATGAGATCAATTTTCTGTTTTCCATTCCTAAGAAATGATTTAATGTATGCATATATGTGTGTATCGTCCAATGCAAGATCAAGTCTAGCAAGCATCAGCTGTGTGGTTTCCTTTTCATTTCCCCTTACAGTTGCCAGCTGAAAAAAAAAGCTTATCAGATACGGAATCAGTACGAAATTGTAAGCCAAGGCATTGATCCATCTTCCTTAAACCTTTTAATTATAAATTCTGTTATTAGAAATTAAAATCTTGGTATGCTGTCACTTCAGTCCACTTTTCTTACCTGCATATTCATGCTGCTCATTCGCTATTCCCTGCATGTGCGTGTTTAATAACCATTCTGTAATGCTGCCTTTTTTTCCCATTTTTCACGATTTAGTTATTCCAGTTGGAAATGAGTAAAGCTGCCAAAAGATTAAAGAAATGGGTTCTTCATTATTTAAGGAGTGATTGCTCATCACTGGTCAGACAAGTGGATTGGGATTTAGGTGACCATGTGTCAATGTCTACAGCTTTTACATTTGTGTCTAAGATCAGCCTCCCAGGTTCCCTTTGTAGAGACAATGGAGACAAAAAATGCATTTTCAGGGTGCACTGTCATCCCAAGTAAAGCTTCTAAAACAGATCAAATGATTTGCACTTCAGAAATGCCAAGTTTGGTTGATTGTAAATGGAAATAAGACTAACTAGCTTAGATGTTGGCTTTGTAGATGTCCAAAGATAGATGATATAATCCCATCCCTGTGCTCAAATTAATCATAAATGTCCAGAGATTCTGCCCAATGATACTGTTAATGGGAATTTTCTGTGACTGTTTTTTTTGATGTAATAAAACATAGTGCAGTGATGACCATGTGCTGTTCCACACAAGTACCCAAAGCAGTAAGTCATGTTAGGACTACCTTTCAAATGGATTAGGTTACCCTGCTTTTCACCTTGACTAAGTCGTACCAGGGAAGTAGCATGTTCACATTCTTTCCAACAAATCAGTTTGGCAACTGCATTAAAACCCTGATTGTAGGCATACAGAGATGGTGTTTAATATTTATGTTGGCAGATGAATGTAATGTTCTTGACCAGATTAGGTCCTGCTATGCAGGGCAGCATATATTAGATTGGCATTATTATTACTGCTATTGTTGTTGGTAGTAATAATTATAATAATAATAATAATCACCCATTCTTGTCCAAACAAGCTCACAAGTAGTTTAGAAACATTGAAAAGGGAGGAACATGAATGGAAGTAGCTTTATTGAGGAGTAACACATGGCAAGGAACTTATGCATTAAAAAGGTAATGGTTAGAAGAAGTGACAGATGTTGAATGCTGAAACATTTTTTAGATTCTGTAGTTGATGTAGGATATTGCCTTAATGGTGATTTTTCCTGTGTCCCCTCAGGATGACTTCCAGCATGCAGCCTCAGAAACCAACTGGGAGTCAGTCACAAGCTCTGTCTCAGTAAGTAATTTCTCACTGTTTTGCCCATGGATGGATTTCATAGGGTGGCTTGAATCCAACTCAATAAAATGGCATCTGCACAGAGAAACAATGTATTCACCTTTGAAAGATGATGTATGAAGTTTTTTATCCAACTGATACTGGATTCAAACAGTATGTTTTTAGGGATAAAAGATTCAGGATATGCCCTTAATTGTTGTAAGCATGTGAGACAGCCATTGGGAAACCCTTCTTGCTTTCAAACTCATCCTGCCAGTATGAAAATACAAGACACAAACTTAAAATTTTTAATCATGGAATGTCTTGACTTACATGGAAAACTATACGTAAAGCAGGCTGGAAGGAAAATGGATCTGCCCTTTCACTGTCAATACTGAGAATATTTTTTTAAGTGTTTCCAATAAAATATTATATCTGAAGTCAGATACAGTAACTCCATATTCAGCAGGGAATTGCAACTTGGGAGAAAAATTAAGAAAGAAGAAAACCCAAGTAAACTAATAAAAATTTTTAATTTTCTTCTCATTACATTTGATTTGTGTCAATGGCAAAATATCTGTCTTCTCTGCCGTTTCCCAGTGCTGGGGAATGGCATAGTAGCATGAGAATTCATAATATGGGCAATCCTCTTCTGTGTACTTTGCTGCCTGCTCTGCACCACATCACAGTTCTTGTTGACTCCTCTTAGAAGATGTGAGATGGGGGTAAGTGCTTAAAGCAGACTTGAGAGCAATGACTGAAGCATTCATGGAAGAGAGCTTAGTGATAGCACCTTTGTTACAGTAGCTGCCAAGAGCAGCTGGTGAAGGAGCAGTAAATAAAATGTGGGTAAATTCTACTGATCAGGGTCCAATCAAGGCAGCAAATAGAGAGAAAACTGTGCTGCCAAAATTAGAAGATGTTAAGCCAATCTCACTCGTGTTACTCTTGAATTTGCAAATGGCACTTGCCGTTCATGATATGATTCACTAATTGTCTGGAACCAACTGTGCTGAAAGTCTTGAGGAGTGATGGTAGCAGGGCTGAGATCTACTGGATGTGCCAAGCAGGAGATGCTACATTATGCTACATAATAAAAGACACAAATTCATTTTTCATTCTAATGTGGGCTTGGGGAAAAAAAAAAAAAAAAAA
>WEIU01011044.1:61753-77676 GCA_013389925.1 Aegithalos caudatus | reverse complement strand
AAAAAAAAAAAAAAAATCGTACCAAAGTATATACTTTAAAATAATTCCTTTTACATTGCTGTAATATATTTCTGACCTCAGTGTCATAGTAATTTGATTATTACAAATATCTTCAAAAGGCATCACTAGCTATTGGATTATTTAATTAGTACATGGCAAGAACACAGGTAAAGAAGTAAACATCCATGCTTCACAATTATGTTCAAGTTCTTCACAAATAGGTTTCTGTTTTTCTAGAGAGTAATAAAGAGAGTTCAGACATTTTTCAATGAAGCATCTTCATCCTAGTTTAAATTCCTGAAAGCATGAATTTATCTGGTTAATAGTATTAGAAGAGCTTCTAAGAGATACCGTTGTAAACAGTTCCAACCATCAATTAAATATTATTTAACTTTTCCCACATACTTGTTTACATTTACGTTTTGCTATTGTCTCTGATTTTTTACCTCCCATTGCATAAGGATTTTTAATTTTAAAAAGACCTCTACCTGTGCAATGGTTTGTGTACAAATGGAGACAGAAAAGAAAAAGGTCACTCTTTCTCATCATATAAGTAAATCCAAGTGTCATGGGACTGGTACCCAAAGAAAGGGATTGTCTTTAGAAAGGAATGGAATGTTTTGTTTTGTCTTCCCATAGATAAACCTGGGAAGCAGGAACACATGTAGATAGATATATTCTGGTAATTAACAAGACTACCCCTGTCTCTAAGCTCATTTTCTTTTTTGGAAATCGTACACAAGAAGCCTTTGGCTATCAGAGGAAATTAATCAGGTGGGACATTCTTGCAATAGCATCTGTCTGCAGTGACAGCTTTACAAGTTAAATAAATAAACACTTGCTGGCATAACCACAATGCTCTCTGGAAGGGGAGTAGAGAGATCAGACCATGATTCTTTACAAAATGTTTCTGCTGTCCATTGCCAAATCAGTTCCCAAGATCAGGCAAGTTTCACCATGCCCTTAACAATAGTTTCTAATTGTCATTACTTAAAATGGTCTAGCAAGAACTTAAAATTTTAATGTTATTTCTCAGAGGTTTGCAAGCAGTGGCAAATAAATTACTGCAAATGTCCATGCACTCTTCCTTGAAAGATTCTGGGATGGCTGCCAGCAAGTTCCAGTGTGTGCAGGCATCGCAAATGCTGAATGCTTGCTCATTCATTGCAAATTTGAACATTCCAAGCACATGGAATACCTTCTTAAATAGCTGATAATTTAAAGTATTCCCCGTGCCTAAAAAGCAGAATATTTTTCCCACCCTTCTTCAGTTAGGAACCAAGTTGTCTGTTGCATGCAAACTGCACGCATTCATTCATTTCACAATCTAATTCAGATCTACATTCCTACCTTCTCCCTCTCTATGGCAAATGAGATTTTCCCTTGCATGTTACACAATGTAATTGTTGGTCACTGCAGTGAAAGATTTCTTCTTAAACCCTTTTTTAAAATGCTAGTGAAACCTACAGTGTGTTATTTATCGCTGGAATAAGCTGCTCTTTTCCATTAATTTCAGTGAAGCTGTGTCCAATAGTTTGGACTGCTTTTGCTACTTGACCTGTACCACAGCTGATAATTGGTTTGCCAGTCCATAATAGGCCTATAAATTTTGCCCTTTTTCCATGGAAACAGCTATAATCCTACTGAAATCTTGATCTCTCATTCCTCTAAAATAATAGTTGCTGTATTGAGGAGGTTTGTCTTGGTGCTGTGAATCTGCAGTAAATTCAAGTTCCAAGATTTTCTTAGCTCCCATGAGAAGAATTTAGATAGCTTCCAAGTTTCCAGGTATATTTAACAAATTGCTTATTGTGATATCATTAAGAATGTGCAGTGGAACAGTCAAAACAATCAGCTATATATGTTGAAGTCTAAAAGCCAAAGGGTTTGGTCCAAATTTGGGATGGAGAAGAATTATTTCATCAATGTCAGAGCATTTAGATGATTTAACCAGCAAAAGATGCAACTAGGAAATTATATTTCATCTGTTATTACCATATAATTATGAGGATATTGTTATGTTGGTAATCCCATTGTTCATTGTTACATTGTTGAGATCATAGAAGCACAGGATGGTTTGGATTGGAAGGGACCTTAGAGGTTATCTAGTTCCAATGCCCTTGCCATGGACAGAGACCAACTTGCTCACAGGACATCCAACCTAGAATGCTTTCAGGGATGGGGCATCTACAACCTCTCTGGGAAATCTTTTCCAGTGTGTCACCAGCCTCACAGTAAAGAATTTCTTCCTAATATCTAATCTAAACCTACCTTTTTTTTCAGTATGAAGCAATATCCCCTTGTTCTATCACTACTTGTCCTTCTGAAAAGTCCCTCTCCAGCTTATTTGTGAATTTTCCCCCTCAAGTTCAGCCACACCATAGTTCCAGTCAAATACAGCACTGCTCTGAATGTCTTTGATGGCTTTTACAGTGGCTCTAGTTTACCTGCAGATCTTCAGCAGTTCCCCAACATTACCCTGTGGGGAACATAAATATTAACCAACTACCAGTTGTATTTGGAATTGCTGACCATTTTCCTCAAATCTCTCAGATATTCGAGTTACCTACTGAATTTGTAGCCCACCTATTCCATTATATCTCAGAAATGTGGTTGCAAGGATGATATGGATCACTTTCAAATATCAGCAGATGCCTCTGATGCTTTCACCTCATCCAGCCAGACAGATGTCTGATCATAGCCAACTCTGAGGTTGGTCTTGTTAAATCTATTCTGGGTGTTTCCAGTCATCCCCTTGTCTGTCATGTGCCTGGGAATTGCTTCCAAGAAGGATTTGACCCTTAATTTTATCATGGGCTGACCAGTCTGCAGCTCCTCAAATCCTCCTTTCCTTGCTTGTAGATGACTTTGACATGTGGTACAGGAATACCATGGCCAGGTGGCTACCATCCCTTACACCTTAGCTCTGCTCTGTGCCTGATGCAAGAAAAAAGTGTAGAATGTTCAGTTATGATGATGTTAAGACCATGTGTGAATTTGGAACAGATAAAGTGTTAAAAGCAACCCTAGCAAAGCCCCTGTCTTTTTAAAATTGATCAGTGACCAGCAGCAGGGGTTTTCTTCTCAATTTTTAAGGCCTCTTTTTTCAGAATAAAACATGGCATTAGCTGCAGTCTCTGATTTCAGTGCCTACCTCTGATTAGGATCATGGAATCACAGAATATTTTGATGAATTCTTCAAGGTAAACACATGCCATGGAACTATATGAAATTAGGATGGTTTTAAGCAGAGGATTTAAGGGAAGGTAGGGGTAAACATTGGGCCCCAAGTATCCAGTTTAGTGCTCCAGTGTATCTCTTTTATGTTTGTTTTACTTTTAAGCTGTCCTTGATGCAGACATTCTGTAATAATACTTGGGAATTATTTGCATCCAGTCTAAAGAACCTTTTAGTTCTAGTTTTAAATTAAGGACTCCAGTGGTTTCAGTCCTTGATAAGTAAAGCAGCTGGATTTCACACCAATCACACCAAGGCTCGGTTACATTTTAGTCACAGCTGTGAACTGATGCATGAAACTGACTGTACTGTAAAATCTCATTGTTATATGGATGAGGAAATGGACTAGCTCCAGACAGTAAAACAATCCAAAGACAGGAAAAAAAATGCATATTGAAGCTTTCAGCAGAGAGAGTTGTTCAGAATAAAATGTGTTCTTTTGTTAGGGGGCAATAAACCGTGATCTAGAGCTTAGGATTTAATTAGGCAATGAGAACTGTTCTTGTGTGTCAGTGTGGTGCTACCAGAGTACAGTACACATCGTTCACAGAGTGCACTCCATGCTCACCTTATTCCCATTAAGCACTGCAGTTCTGTAGAGCAGAGTAAAAAAGAGTGTAGGTGTTTACCTCCAAATAAATTTTAATGGAGGATGACTTGTCTATCTCCTAAATTGTTTATTTAGGCTTTTCTTCTATGCTTAAAGTTACTTATTTTCATGTTTTCAACATCACTAAAACAAGACCTCTCTGTTTATCTGAGTATCTCATAGATATTCCCCTGCATTGCTGCACTGTTAAGTGTGGTTGATCCAGGCTTTCCCCTCAAGCAATCTTATTTGTGATAAAGGCAGAAAAATTTTACCCCTTGTCTCCCTTTAGTAGATTTTCCTTCATATCAGTTGGCTGAAATGAATACTAGCCAGATAGTGCTTTGCTTTACCAGTAAGCAAAGCTGATGGCAAAGGTCCTTATGAGAATGTTTAGAGGTGTTTGGAAACACTTTCCTGTGGAATTATCCTGAAAGCCTGCAGTGAGAAGAGGTAGCTTTGAAGAATAACAGTGGAGAAGAAAATATCATCTATTAAAACAAAAAAATCAATATATCCTGGACTTGTCAGTCCTGGCTAAGGACACTCACAGTGTATTTTTCTCTCAGTGCATGAGTATACCACCAGTCCCATTGATTTTGTGCTTATAGCAGGAGGATGATCTATACCTCTTTTGGAGAGATGCTAGCTCTCTGGAGAGAACCACTGAGATGTCATGGGGGAGTGTATCATAATTGCTATAAAATAGCAATTTATCTGCTAAATTCCCATTGACTGAGATAACACCTTGTCAGGAAAGTGAATCTGCTATGATTTTCTATAATGATAGCACTTCTGACATTTATGCACCCTTGCCTTTTTCATATCAGCATTTTGAATATCTCCAGATCAAAATGTAAAGGTCCATGATATTTACAAATCAACAGCTTTTTCCACAATTAACTTACTGGTGTTGACAAGTCCTGAGTCACAGAAAGTATGAAGTGTCTTTGTTGTATGTTTTCACATATTTGTATTGAAGCACAAGCATAAGTGTTCTCAGAACCAGAGGTTATGTTGACCTGTAAAACATGCCCTGAAAATCTGATATGTTCACAAACACTGGACTGTTACCTCAGTTCTCATGTGAGCCATCCCTACTTTCCTGTTGATGCTTTTGTTAGAAAATACTGTTTGGAGTCAAACTCAACACAGGTTCACACGTCCCCCACTCCTAAATTAATTACTGGCCTTTGAAGACTTAGTTGATGGATTCTTAGGACAGAATCCTAAGGAAAGAAGAAGACAGAAAAGGAAGGAAAAAGAAATCTATTTCTATAGAAATAAAACTCAATACATTAGTTACTTTTGTCTGTGTCACAGTTGTGGAAAATATATTTATAAAAGCGGGGTTTTGTTTTGTTTTAAGTTCACAAGCTAAAGCTAGAAACAGCATTTAAACTCACATTTGATAGTCTATAAGTTATTTTTATGGCTGGCTTTACCCCTTGTTTACATGACAGATCTCAGATGCTAGGCATTTAAACATGAACCAACTACTGGTATTCAATGAGCCTATTAATTTTAATTGTATTTATTTGTATACCTATTATAGTAACATTTACTAGATGAAATTAATACTGTTTAGATTGGTTTCTTCATCTAAAAATGAATTATCTAAATTCTATTTATAAACAGTACAGACAGGCAAGTTGAGGGAGACAGTTGTGCAGGCTGTCCTAAATGCTCTTGCCAAGGAAGGGATGAATCACTCTCCAAAAATGTTTTTCTACTGACCACAGGAAGGGCCTTGTTTTTGTCCATAATAAAAAAATAGATCTTAGCATCTAAGAAAGCCAGGGATAAACAGAGGAGAGAAGAGAGTAGCATAGGTGGAATCTCTTGCCCAAGGATCCAACGATGTGCGACAAAGCAAATAAAATGACCAGCCTTCAGCTTTCTGGCCAGTGTTTTACTGCAAACCTTCCCTTCACCTTTATAGTCAGTGTGATCTCTGCTGTGGCAGTCAGTGGGAAAAGAATGGCAGCCTGGATGGCCCCCGGTAATGATTTAAAATTGGAAGGTTGATGTTTATCTGTTCAGAAATCACTCCTACAGTTCCCATATTTTTCAATGAGGGCCCCATCACTCTGTGTTATTGACTGCCTGGGGAGCAGCATAAAGCAGAGGAATGTCCCACTCTAACCTCATTAATGAAGCTTCTTTTGCATTGCAGTTGACCTGGACAGGTTGAATGATGATGTGAAGCGTTACAGCTGCACTCCAAGGAACTACTCTGTCAATTTAAGGGAGGAGCTGAAGCTGACAAATGTGGTTTTCTTCCCCCGCTGCCTCCTTGTCCAGCGCTGTGGCGGGAACTGTGGCTGTGGGACTCCAAACTGGAAATCCTGCACCTGCGTGTCAGGGAAAACAGTGAAAAAATATCATGAGGTATTTTCATTCTTTGTTTGTTACTTCTTTTGGGTATTTACTGCTTCCATGGGTTTTCAAGTCTTTTCTCAGAGCTGTGTGTGCTGCTTGTAAATAGACTATGTATGTGTGAGAAAGGGGTGTTGTCAGTATTTATAAGTTAACTTGCAAGAGGTTGGAGAGAACTTTTGCCACCTCTCACTGGATGCCACCACAGCATCCTAGTGAATGTTGCTTCAAGAATGAGCCTTATGTTGGACTGATTTTTCCCAGTAAAGGACTAATACAAAGTAAATGTCTATACTACTGGAAACACAGTGGTAACAAAGACACATGGGTTCCTTGAGATACTTGACTTAATTTCCTCTTGCTTTAAACTTACACTCACACTTGGAAGTTACAATGAAGTCACCTGTAAACTCTCTTCCCTTACAGATTTATTACTTATAGGAGGCAGCTGAATAATTCAGCCTTAGCTTTTTTTCCCCACTCCGCAATTTTTAAGAAAGGCAAAACCTTTGCATAGGAACAATGCCCATTATTTTAATCCATTCTGAGTGCATCTAGGGAGAAAAAACACAAGGAAAGAGCATTTTGTGTTCTTGGCCTCTAATGCAGTATTTTCAGATCAAGACGAGCAATGTTCTCTAAAGTGAGCATATCTAGGAAGATTACTTGGTAGTTGCATTTAAGTTTTTGGAAGGTAGAGTAGCCACATGCCATGCTGACTTACTTCTGACACATATCCCTTGTAAGATCCTGATTTACCACTTGGCTTAAGGCCCAAGTGAAAATGAACTTTATGGACTTTAAAGCTAGATGGGATGTAGGCTCATAACATTAAAGCATTATCTTGAGAGACCCTGGGGCTGCAATAGCAGTGGGTTGTTGAAGGTCAGAACTTGCCCACACTGTGAGGAGTGTGGTTAGTCTTTTCAAAGGTAAGAGATACTTCCTCACACATAACTGCAGAATACAGCATACTCCAAATGCTAGGACTGGAGAATAGTTATTTTTTCTAATTTTATTAAACAAGATGCAAGGGATGACCCCAGTAATTCCAGAGCAGAAAGCCTTATCTCAGTGGTAGAAAAGTTAATTGGAAAAAAAAAATAATAGGTATAAAGCACCTAGATGACTATGAGCTGATAAAATTAATTCAAAATGCCTTATATATGAACAAATATTTATACAGCACCACAACATTGTGCAAGAATGCTAAAAGAACTGGCACCTCCTGCAGAGAGCAGTCAGCCAGACAAGATCAGACATGGATTAGAAGCTGGTTAAGAGATAAAGAGCAATGAGGTGGAAGATACAAGCAATTTTCTAAATGAGAAAGGGCTATCTGAGGGTAAACCCAATATAAAGATTATTATTTCATGTGTGTTCATTCTGTAGGGAGGTGAACAGAAAGGTGGCAAAAATGACAGGTGGCACAAGAGATAACATACTTGAACAGTAGAGAAAGCTGTTAGGAATTTCAGAATTTTAAAGGTCTTTGTAAATGCTTATAAATGCAGGTTAGAAAAGCAGCAAGCATTAGGATGAGTGTTCTCAACTATTTATTCATATAACACTGGGTGTGTGAGGGGAGGAGGGAGAAATGAGGGGTGGAAATTGGGCTAAAGGTCAAGCAGTGAATCGCTGTGAAGAGCTTCAGGAAAACAGCTGTTTAGTGCAGTGACAAGAAAAAGACAAGTGACAGTCTTCTGCAGGAATGGAGATGAAGGGGTAATAACACAGTGAATATTGAGGTCTGGATAAATTGGTGAGAGACTTGTACAAGGTTTTGACGACTGGTGCTTAAAAGGACAAAGGCAGGACTAGAAAAAATAAATAGACGCAGCAAGAATACATCATGAGAGATGTAGGAGAAGATACAGATCAAAAACATTTGTAAGGAAAGTGGCTCAAAAGTTTTGGATCGTTTCATTTAGAAAAAATAAATCTAAAGAGAGGACACAGTGAAAGATTAGAAACAATAAATAGTAGCTAAAGGAAAATTAGAACTAAAATTATTCCTAAATAATCTTTTCGTTAGGAAAAGAACAAGGGAAGAGACTGGAAGGGAACTCATTTAAAATTATAAAAAGCAATTGGTTTTGGTTTTTTTTCACAGTAAATCTGTATGGAATTTCAACACTCAAATATGAGTTGTGCATAATTCAGAACATTTCTGAAAGACCTAGAAATCAAATATAAACTAAGGAATCGTGGGTTACACCTGCATCAGAAATTAGGTCAACTGTTATGGGTAGCTAGAATGAAAAATGCTGATTGTAAATATTGTTATCAAGCACTTAGTTTTTTCAGGTGTTAGGAAACAGCTAGTGCTGGAACCAGAATATCTCACTAACCTGGTATTGCTCAGCATCAGGATGTCATGACTTATGGCTGCCCCAAATTAATCACTAAATTCAGGAAATTCAAGATTCACACAAATATATCCCTGCTAATTTATTTTCCTACTCATTTTTACTCTGAAAACCATATCAGTTTGTGGCAGTGTTTCATCTTTAACATTAAATGGCCTTTGTAAGTTTAAATTTGAATTTTATCCCTTAGGGATGAATTAACAGCTCACTGAGCAGATATTTAGCCAAGTGTCTCCCATTAACATGAGTGGAAGTCATGCAGATAAATTCATGTATGACATACTTAAGATGTGTCCATTAATTTTAGTCCAAAATGTTTTCCACTTTATTATTATTATTAGCCACACACAGTTAATCAGTTTTATTCTTATTCTCCTTTGACATTTTAATTTTACTTAAATACCAGGTGGAAAAGGCACTGAGAAGAGGCCTTTCCACATGCCAGTTTGAGAACCATAGAGACAATTTACTCTCTTAAAAGCCAATTTGAAACGCACTAACCTTATCCAAAGAGCTTTTAGTTGCACATCGAAGGATGGAGCTTTACACTTTATGAAATCCCCAGCACCATTAATTTGGTTAAAAAGCTCGGCCTTCTACTGCAGGAGGACATAGGCCAGATTCAAACACAAGTCTCAGTTTACCTGATTTACAGAAGACACCAGAAGGAAATATTAGGTGGTGGAGCAAAGAAGGTGTTTGAAGTAACTGGAACTGAGCCCTGCAGACCCCAGACCCCTTCTCTTGCCAGATTGATTTTCCCTAAATTCTATCCTAACTTCTATTTCCCTATCTTCATCTACTGAGCTCCTGAACCTGTAAGAGCTTTGTGTCCTGCACATAGGTAAAAATATCTCTGGAGAGAGAGCTTAAAAGTTCCCTGGAATTTCTGTATGTATACACCCAGTATTTCAGTATGAGAAAGGCAGGCAGGCAAAATTTCCAGAAGCAATAGGCTCCTTTCTGGCTTTGTGGTGAGTGCTGGAGTAGCTGCATGTTGGCAGCTTTGGGGACCTTAAAGTACAGGGTGTCTCTTGAAAGAGAGGCTTCTAGTCCAGAGAGATTTCAAGGTTATCTTCTCCTTTTGCTTTTTAGTTCCCTCTGAGTTCCTGTTCAAAGCCTCCCATTGTAGTCACTGGGCACTCTCTCCTAGCCTAGCCTCCCAGGACTAATAGATATCACATGGAGCCTTTAATTTTTGCAAGCTGAGAGCACTGCTCCAGTTCCCTGAATGGAATGTACAGCTCTTTTCTATCGTGTCTGACTGTAAGAAGTGATGCAAGAACAGGGAAAATGAGAACATGAGATGGCCACAATAAGGGGTAGCTTTTTCTTTATTGCCCTGCGCGATGTTAATCGTGAGATCTTCAGTCTTTGTAGTCTGGAAGCTTGCCATGACTTTACCAAAATACTCAGCAGTTTTCAGAAATTAATGGGGTCATAACTTGGGTAAACAGATAGTTTTATTGGTGGGTTATTATTTTTTTTTTCCTTGCAGGAGTCTTGTGATGCTCTGTGGTTTTCCATGGCTTCTGGGTTTGCTTTGGAGCAGAGCAAATGCTCTGGACAAATACTCATGACTTACCACATAGTGTTACAAACCTTTCAAACCAAACAGGCCAAGTCCTGGCAGTGTCTGAAAATGTCCCTCTGTCATAGTGTGCTGTAACTGATACTGAGTTATGTTGCAATGCTCTGTGCAAGGGAAAGACAAAGCAATACATGGAAATGGATGCAGCGTACCTTAATCAAAGTTCAGCCCTACTGCTAACATTCCAAAGTGGACCTCATTTAAAATGTGTTTCCCATTGCAGTTCATTTCCTGGATCTGTTCTTTAAAGAGGCACAGGCTCTAAACCTAGAGATTACTCAGCACAGAGGAGGTGTGGGGGAACTGAGGCCAGAACTCAGTTCAGGTGTGGCTCTGGCTGTGCTATCCAGCCAGCACGCACATAGAGAACCAAGAAAACAGCTTCCCCATCTCAATGCTGTAACTGATGAGATGTGAAACGAGTTTCTGTGGGGAATAAGTGCTCTTAAGGTAGCAACCAGAATTTGTCAGAATGTATAAATCTCTGCAAACACAGTGCTGAGCTGCATAGCTAAGGGGCATATAAGGAAAAAGTGGTGACAGCTGATTGCAACTTTTACCTACTTATTTGTCTCTCCTGTAAAGACTAATATGTTGTCCTCTGTCTATAAGGTGCTTCTTCCCCCACCCCCATCCCACCCCTTTTTGAAGCATTATGCTTCCATTCAAGTTTGATGTTGACTGGAGCTTGTCTGGTGCCTTCACAGGACATACATTCAGTTAATTCTCAGAGAGAAGGTTTTGATTAGTGTTAGGGTGGCAATTTCATAACCTTTGGTGGCCTTGAGAGAGGCAGGAGGTACCCCAGAGCGCACAATACTGTATTTTGGCACAAGTTGCTGAGGCACAAAAACAGTTTCAACTGAACCCAATGTCACAAAGGGAAAAAAAGACAGATGGGATATTATACAGGAGAAAAGAGCACGGGAGTACAATCAAGAATTAAAAAGTGGAACTTCAGTAAGACAGTTACTGCAATGGAGTTAAGAAATGTAACTAATACAATTTGATGCTGTCAGGGCTTTTTTCTTTTATTTTTCAGAGAAATGAGATGCAAACCTTAAGGAGGCACTTGAAAGAGGAGACAATAATTCTCACCCTGTATTTACACAGGGAAACATAAGATAACTGGTCAAAAAATTATCCAAATGCTGCTGACACAACAAAGGGAATTTGCTAAGGGATTAAAAAGACCTAGAATCATCAAAGCAGTGTGCAAGGAATATGGTCTGATTGTTGTATGTCCTGGAGTTGGTAGTACATGTATAAAGGAGATAAAGGGTTGTTATGGTAATAAAGGCACAGAATTAGCCTGACAAAAGAGGTAATTCATGGAATATTGTACAAGAAGCAGAAATTGGATTTATTTGGAATGCAAGTATAAGGAAACAAAATGAGTCAGAAATGACTGCTAGGTCACAGGATAAACGGAGAGCACAGAAGCGCAGTGAGAGAAAAAGGTTCATTTTTAAGTAGATGAAAAATAAAGATTTTGGGTTGACATCTGGAAGTTAAGCAAGTGAGACATTCTGTAATGTCAGGACAGAGAGGCAGTTTGTGAAGGAGGAACACCTGTATCTAGTCAGTGCTAAAACAACAGCTGTAGCATAAATCACACATAATTCCTGACAAGATCAGCAAAAGTGAGGCTCTTGTTGATGTCACATATGTCAAAAATATCATAGCTTTAGTGAGTGCTTCAGGTAGTTGAGTTTTAAGCCAATTAATTTTTCCCATGTTTGTTGTATTAAAACCAGGTATTTCTTGTGCATACAATTTAAAAAATGGAAAGAATAATCCCATCTATATTTAATAATCCCATAGTTTGCCTTGCTGATCAGCAAGCCAACCAATTTTTCTTGTCCTTGATACCCTGTAATTATCTCTGGTAAGAAAGAATACATCCTTGGGTCTATGTCATTGGTTTAGGCTATGTTCCTACTAGAGTAAAGGTCCTTGTGCTAAATTATGAACCACATTCCCATAATACTTGGCTGCTTATACTCAGAGCACAGCTAAACTGTGTGTGACCTTTGGATTAGATAACTTTCAAAATTTGCGGGGTAAGATTTTTTATGTCTATCAGAACTTGGATCTGTGTTGAATGTTTTGCACTTTTGATGCTTCCTCTTTCATGAATCTCAGACAAATATAATTTGGTTTGCATGCTAGAATGGTGTTATTTTTAGATGTGCAGAAGGAGATTAGATAATGCTGCACAGCAGAATTTTAAAATAAGTTCTGCAAAGGACAATTTTCACTATCTAAAATAGCATCCAGAGTTGCCCACCATCCTCTGTCACAAGAATATGAAGCTAATTAGATATTGGGTAAGGCATAATCATATTACTGATTTTCTGTAACCTTCTTAAGCTAATCAGAAAAAAAAAAAAAAGCTGATTTTTGAGCGAGGCTTTATTTTTCTATTGGTGTTTAAAATACTGGTCAAGAATTTTTACAAAACAGTGTTACTGTTGTTACTAATAAGTAAATGATAAGTCAGAAATGTCTGTGGGGAACTTTTTCTTATGTTTTGACTGGGTTTGCTCTCCTTCTTTGCATTTTAAAATAGAAGTCCGCCATCATGGACTGTCATGGCTAAATGTTGCCTGACTTCAAGGGTCAGTGATACTGATGGCTAGGATCATCAGCAAATGCTGAGAGGTTGGTTCACCTCATCTGGCTCTACCCATCTAACACTGTGAGTCCAAGCTTTGGGCTCCTTTCCATCCCCAGAGCTAGCTCACCAGAGGTGGGGGTTTCAGGTGAATCATGCTCTGGTGTTGCTGCTTTATTGCAGCTCCTTCTGGAGATATGCCACATATGCATCAGGGTGAACAGGTTATCTCCAGCTGGGTCCTCTTTCTGACAGTCATTGCCACTCTGCTGTGCTCTGCCCCTGATCTTGTTCTTACAGACCTGACTTCTGTGCTCCACAGGTGACAGGAGAGCACCTGCTGCCCCCAGAGCACAACCCAAACTGGTACCATACACCTCCTGGAAAGGCAGTCCTCAAACAGACTGGACCCCCCAGTTCCTTGGAGGGTTGTCCAAGTCATGAGTGGGCTTGACTTAAACAAGTGTGCCCTAATTCCACTTGCTGGCTTCAGCTTCCAGATCCTGGTTTTTGATCTCATTTAAGGAGGCTTTCAGAAGCTGGCATGCAAATTCAATACATGATCAATGAGCAAGATTTCTGGCAAGGAAACACATGTAAGTGCTGTCTTTATATTTCCTGCATCGCTGCCCACAAGGAAAGTTACATGATGTCTGCAGTCATCTTACCTTAAAACTCGTCAGATGCTCAGGCAGATCTACAAAATAAATTGCTGTCCAGCATATTGGTGTGCTCCTGTGGGGCTCTCTGCGCAGAAATGCCTGGCTGCGCTTCTTTTCATATTACCTGTAAGCACCAAATCCAGCTCAGAAGCAGAATAATTTGTCTTGATTTTACTTGTTTTAATAGTTTTATGATCATAATTTATTCAGTGTTTGATGAGAGGGACATGACTGTAGTTACATGCTCTTTGTGAGGCAATGATCTTAGTACCCAAGGCACTGCAATTTGATGAGAAGTGACAGACATTGATCCTTTAATTTGAAAACTACAAGGTGGTTCTTTTTCACCCCCACAAAACAAACAAACAAACAAACAAACAAACAAAAAAACCCACCAAAAAACAAACAACCTTTTGAGCATTCTAGACCTACCATATCCATATTTTCTTACAGCTACTCATCCCATGAAAAAAATGAGTGATAAAGTGTCCTGAACAGAATTTATTTGAATTGTTCTCATTAATTCAGTAGTTCCTCAGCTTTAAGGATGTGACCATGTGATAAATAAACAGCAGCAAACATCAGAATAAAGGGTTTTCTTCCGTCTGCTGTGGTCAACAGAAATGGCCTTACTTCCAGATTCTTTTCAATTCCTTTGTACTTAGATGAAAATAAAACTGTTAGGTGGGAGTGAGACAGAGAGCTTTGAATATCAGTTCTGTTATCAGCTGCTGAAATAGCTCTGCAAAGGGATTTGGACAGGCTGAATCTGAGGCCAATTGTATGAGGTTCAAAATGCCAAGTGCTGGGTCCTGCTCTTGGGTCACAACAGCTACAGGATGGGGCAGAGTGCTTGGAAAGCTGTCTGGTGGAAATAGACCTGGGGGTGCTGGTCAGCAGCAGCTGCACTGGGCACTGCTGAGGCCACACCTCAAATCCAGGGAAGGGCAACAGAGTTGGTGAAGTGCCTGGAGCACAAGTCTCAGACCTGAGGGAGCTGAGGATGTTTATCCTGGAGAAAAAGAGGCTCGGGGGGACCTTATCACTCCCTCTGACTGCCTGAAAGGAGAGTGCAGCCAGGTGGGGTGGGCCTCTTCTCCTAGATAGTAAGTGGAAGAACAAGACAACATAGCCTCAAGTTGCACCCTGGGAGGTTTAGACCAGATATAAGGGAAATTTTCTTCACTGCAAAGGTGTCAAACATTGAAACAGGCTGCCCAGGGAAGTGGGAGAGTTGCTATTCCTGGAAATATTAAAAAAGCATGTGGGATGGGGAATTAGGGGACAAGTTAGTGGTTGACTTGGATGTCATCCCAGTGCTGGGATGGCGTTGGACCTTATGATCTCAGAGGTCATTTCCCACCTGAAGGATTCTGTGATTTGATAATTTCAACTGTGTTCAATCACTGTTTCCCTGTTTTGTCTGAGGAAGTGCCTGACAGTTCATTTTCTTATCAGCAAAGCCTATATACTGTGCTCATGCTTCTTGATAAAAAACACAGGGAAAGTCCCCAAGCTGTCAGATAACTGTCAGGTCTGATAACTTAAATACAGGCCACATCTTTGCTCTCATCCCATTGCATACTTTGATTTGCTCTCAGCTGGAGAAATCAGTTCTACCCACCCGTGATCTTGCAAACTGTCATCTTGCAAACTTGCCAGTCATCTGGATTTGTCATATTTTGCTGGAAGACAGCTTTAAATAAGGAATTTATAATGGGTTCAATGACAGCATCTGTAGTTGATTTTAAAAAGTACATTTTCTTTAAAAAAGCATCTTTGAAGATGTGGTCTGTTTTTAGCTCTGTAATAATTGCAGTAACCTGATTGCGACCAGTTCCTTTGTGCTTGGGATGGCAATGTCAGATAGCAAATTGTCCTAGTGTTCATCAGGATTTATTGCATATATGGACACAGACAATGTTTTGAAATCAATTCAAAGATACTATATTTTTGTTGCTTTAAAAAAAAAAAAAAAAAAAAAAAAAAAAAAAAAAAAAAAAGAAAGAAAAATTACAGGTTTCTGCATTTCTAACAAGGCAAAGTAACTATTTTCCCAACACAGTACAGCACCATGTCTATATCTTGTTTAGGCACAGTCCTTCTTCTCAGTATTACATAGGCTAAATATAAATTTCATCACAAAATGGAGAACAAAATAATAGACTGCGTTCAGTGTTTATCACTTTTGTTATATCTTATGACTTTTCTAGCCTCAAGGCATTAATGTCAGAGAACAAATGGTCTTGTCCAGCCACTGCACAGCATCTCTGGTTGTCCAAGAAAGTGCTTCATGTTTACTTTCTGGGACTTTCTAATTCTGTTGAAAATGCTAATACTCTGTTGATCTGGCACACAGCCTCTCATTCCCTGTCATTTCTGAAACCATCTCAACTCTTGTATACTCTCAACTCTTATGACCATATCAAAATACAGAAACTTACAGAAACTACTTTGTTAAAAAAAAAAAAAAAAAAAA
>WEIU01011044.1:8650-61744 GCA_013389925.1 Aegithalos caudatus | reverse complement strand
AAAAAAAAAAAAAGATTGTTGAGTAACAGAGTGATCTGTTAGTTATAAATCAATATGATCTGTTAGGGCAGAAATGGTGTTGCATACACTTAGGTCCCACTTCCCAGTCAGCCACTGGCTTTGGGAGGTCATGATCTTAACAGATATCTCTCCATCTTTGAACAAGCAAGAGAAATCCAGCTGATCTAGCAGTCACTTGACCAAGCTAGCTCTTTTATACAACCTACAACCCACTTCCTAGGGATCTCAAGACCATCTTTCCTAGACAGATTTTTTTCAGAAGTATCAGTTATGATGTGTACTTCCCTAGGAAGTAATTTTGTTTTCTTCTTTGCTTGACATTATTCACAGTAAATTCTTCAGAAATCATTTAGATTGAGGCAGAGATTTTTCAGGTAAGCCAACAAAACTCAGATTCCACAGAAAATCTGATATCTGACACTTTTGTGTAAGCTCCTTCATCTCTTCCTGCCCTTCACAAGTATTGAAGTTTTGGACCAATTCTAATGATATGTACTTCAGGAATTTCAAATTGCATTAAAAATGTCCCTTGTTCTTAAAAGCAGAAATATTATACAAGGGAGAGGAGGGACAGGACAACTCAAATAGGTATGGGACTGCAAAAACGAGCCAAATTAAACATTCTTGGTAGTTTGCATGCAAAGAAGCAACTCTGGACATGGTTAGGAAACTGCATGATAGAAAGATACCTGACACAGGAAAAAATACAGTCTGTCCAAGCTCCCTGACAAACAATACAGCAGGATATCAAAGACAGCAAAGAAAAAGCTGGAAATAAAACAAAAATGTGCCCAAATTAATGTCGGTCAGGGCCATTAAGGGCTGTTGGTGCCCTTGGGGCCCCAACACTCTCATCCTCAGATCTCCAACAGCGTTTTCTAATTCAATGCATTTTTGCTGATCCTCCCAGGTGCTGAAGTTCATCCCTGAGGCTGGGCATACCAGAAGAAGAGGCAGAATCAGGAACAACATGTCCTTGGTAGATATACAGCTGGATCACCATGAGCGTTGTGATTGTGTCTGCAGTTCAAGACCACCCCGATAAAAAAGGAAAAACAAAGAAAGAAAAGAAAAAGAAACAGATACACTAATTGCATCTTACTGGACATTTCCTTTCAAGCAGGATTGCTCTGAGGACCTTTATTCACTAATCATTTGAAATTTGCTACTAGCCTGCCTTTGCAATAAACAAAAATCATTGCTGTGCTGATTAGTGTCATGGCAACTAAACAGATATATCATACATTTATGTATCAGCATCCAAGAATTTAGGATTATGGTTATCTGTAGCTAGATTCTGAGGGCTGAGATTTTAAAAGCTCAGTTGCAGTCCTTAGGCACACAGTGCCCATTGAATTTAAATACCAGGTGTATAGGTATTTGTGGTACCTGGCAATGAAATAGCATTGTGTTTGTTTTTCACTTAGCTGTTCCTGAACTCAAATTCTGCTCCCATTTCTACTCCTCAGCTCTCCTGATAGTAGGTAGGGGTTTATGGTGGGTATAAATGAAGAGAATTTGAGCCTGTACGAGTGCAAAAGGGTTTGCCCCACTCTCAGAGGGAACTTCCTAGCATTCTGACCCAACAGAGTGAGATAGAATACATAAAATCCATCATTACATGAAATTATACATCAGTAAAGTCAAGTCTCACTGTTTGTACTCGAGCAAATCGTGTTGAAGTTAGCAGATGCTTTGTATAAGCCAGGACACTGAGGGTGGTAGGGGGTGCAGTGGCTGGTGCTTTTGCCATGGTGGCTGCATGGCAGCCATCTCCCAAGTGCTCCTGCCAGCTCCCCAGGCAGATACCTGTGGGCTGGAACTGACTTTGGTCACTACCTGCCTGATCTGGATTCCTGACCCTTGCCCATAGTAGCCCCATGGTTGCCCAAGAGGAGCCCCTTCCATACAAGAAGGGAGAGACAGCCCTCCCCTTGGATCCTCCTCGCAGCAGTTCGAGGAGTGCCGTGCTTTCCTGGGAGGAGATGAAGACAGGGCGCTTGTTTGTTGAAAATATTGATTTGTTTTGCAGTTGTGTTACTGGGAAACAAAGCTGTGTTTGAGATTTAATTATCATTATTTGGTTTGGGGTTTCTTTATTTCTTTTTTAACTTTGTCATATATGCATTAATCTTAGTTATCTGAGGTTAGTTGTCTCATTCCAGCTCTGTGCATTGCCATAGTTAAAGTGTTGACAGTGAATTTGGGTTTTTTGACTGCATTTCCTGAAGCATATTAACTCATTAAGTAATATCTGTCAGTCATGGAAAATGTGCATCATTTATTAACTTCCAGAAGAATATTACTAAATACCACCTCATAATAAAATTAGCACTTTAAAAGCTACAGCATAGCTTCCTATACCTTTTAAACTATTACAAAAGTGCTCTAGTTGAAAAAAGACAAAAATCCTTCCAAACTAGCTTTAAGGCTTTTCAAATGCTGCTCCAAAAATGTAAAAAAAAACCAGGCAGATTTAAGTTTTGCAAAGAATTGGAGTTTTGACCATGAATGTAACAGAGGGAATAGGGTGGCACATTTAATGGCTGAGGTTTTATGTTTCATAGTAGATATAGGCTGCATCAAATTATCCTGTCTGTGTTGGCTCTTGTGTTTCTCTCTCTCTGAAAGAGTGAAGTAGGTTGACAGTAAAGCATTATAATTAGTGGAAAATGGCATGTTCTGTAAAATACAAGGCCTTCGGTATATTTTAATACTCCACAGGTATGTTACAAAAGCACCCTAATGTTATCATTTTCCCTCTTCATCAGCTCAAGTATTTTGTAAGTGCTTTTTACAATTTTAGCAAAACTTTGCTGAAAGATCCCTTAGAAATGTTGTGTTACTTTCTTTCCTGTACTTTAACCTTGGAGATTCAGAAAGTGGGGGGTTTTATTATTTATATTAATTTTTCCTCCCTGGCTCCCAGCTGTCTGTTTTAAAATGCTCCTGAATGCTTACTTGGGAAGTGATTCATCATTTTTCAAAGCAATTCACATTTAAAGAACAGCCCTGTAACCAAAGATTACCACCTTCATTTTATAGTTCAGGACTATTTAAAGAACATCTCATTCTTTTTCTGTCTCTAGCTTAGTAGCAAGATTGACCCAGCCCTTCCATGAGTTTTAGCTAAATTTGGAATAAATTTGCATGCAAGACCTTGGCAGTACGATTGTTTTTGAGATAAACACACTCCTGTTTGTACCTCTGACAATCATGCCTAAGTGCTCTGATTTCATAGTTAGCATTGGTTGCAGGATACACAAGTTTTGCAAGGTTTTGTGCCATACGTGGTCCTTTAATTCCCACCCTCCGGGTGTGTGCCACACAGGACTGCCTGCTCACCCAGTCCCACCCCAACAGCCACATGTTGTGAGGGGTGCTTGTGCCTCCTGATCAGGGGGGATTCAGCCTTGTCTGGGAGCCTGAGTTAGCCCTAGAGGCAACTGGAAGAGGCTCTCCCACAGTGTGCCTTAGTCCAGAGGTTGAAATCACACAGTTTGGGAGAATCCCTTTCTCTCCTTTGACTATATAGAAAGATCAGAAATTTGATTTGGACATCTAAGTGGGATACACAGAGGTAGATAGTATGAATGCTCCTTTTAAAAACTGAACAGCTGAGAATTCAGCTGAGTTAGATAAAGGCAGCAGTGAATGCCAGGGTCCAAAAGAAAAATTCAGATGCAAACGAAAAAAAAAAAAAAAAAATCGTCCTGCTTAATGATGGGTTTACCTTCTTAAATGTAAGCTAAGCTTGTCATAAGGTTTAAAGTATTACTCATGGGACACTTATTAAGTAATGGAATCATTTGCTGCTTCCTGCTGCCATACAGACATCATACTCCCAGCCAGTACAGGAGGGTGAAGGATGGGCTTCGTTTGGCATACATAACAACATACATGTGAACTAAGAAAAACTCTCCAAAACCCAAGTCCCAAGATACAGTGACTCTGGTGAACCCAAATACCAGTAAAATTTTTCCTTTCTATTTATGAGCAGAAATTGCAAAGATGTATCTCCATACTTTTTGTTTCCTCTTTTGTCTTTGTATTATTGTTATGTTGTTTACATACTATTTTAACTTAATGAGCAAATCTGTTAAAAAAACGAATCTGTTTCAGTTTATTGGTGGAATTGGAATCCCTCAAAATAAATACATTTTCAAAGGCAATTCAGAAAGAGTCCTAATTTCAAACCACTCATCAGCTTTTTATTTTCTATATTCTTCTGGGATAGAACCTACTTTTCCAAGTGCAATCTATGTATATTTTTTTATCTCAGTTAAATGCAGCTTTCCTAGCAGTACTTTTTATTTTATGCAGTATGTAAGTGTCTTATCTTGATGAAAAAAATAAATACTGCTTTTGAAAGAAGATACTCTGAGTGATTATTCATATTTGGATGAAGAAAAACCCATTATTTACTGAAAGACATTTCCACAACATGACACCATCCATACTCACAAGGTCTCCTTTTGAATTTTAGCAGTCATTCCCAGGGGCATCCGGGAAGGACCAAAGTGCAGTTTTGGGATAATCAAGTTTGAACCCCCAAGCTAGCAGAGATGACAGCATCCTTGTGGAGCAGCAGCAGTGTGACAGCAGCACAATATTTTTTAGAGCCAGATTAGAGCACCCCCCTATATTTGGTGCTGATCTCAGCCCCTGCAGGCTTGGCTTGGCTCCAGGAGAGATGTCCACACTTGTCTTGCTGTAGCTGCTCCTTACTGCCAAAGGAAGCTGCTGCAGAAGCTCAGCTTCTCACCTGAGCAAGGGCAGAGCTAAACATCCAGTGTGTGCAGGGCAGCTGAAGGAGCCTACGGACTCTTGAGCTGGGCAAATTTGTGCTGTGCTTCTGTGTTTGGGCATTACCTCCAGCTTTGCCAGAAGCAACTTTTGCTGTGTTGCGGCAAATAATAACCTTCAAAGCTTTGGTAATTACTTTCAATTAAAGGTTCCTGTGTTAAGCTGAAGCTGCCTCAGGCCTTCACTGGATCTTGGACTGAATAAGAACATGAAATTTTTGCCCAATTGATTATTCACAAGCTAGATCCCCTGTCTGATAAGGGAAATGCAGATAGCATACAGTAGTCTGGGAACCCAGCTTTTTAGTCTGTCTTTGTGCACGAGCACCTTTTTCTGTACAGTAATGCTACTGATCTGAAGCAGTCAGCCATTCAGATGAGTGTATTTATCCCCTTTGGTTTGGTCCTCGTTACTCAGAAAAAAAAAAATTACTGTATATTTTTCCATTTTTTTAAAGGCAGTCAGACATTTTATAGCAAAGGAATAATTTCTCATGCAACCAGTGAACAGAGTCATAGTTAATGGGTAGGGGAGATATTTGCCTTTTGGAAATGCAATGAATACACTTCATAGACAGCAACTCAGCAACTGCAATATGTTCAAGGATGGCATAAAGCTCCTCCCACCTGGCATTGCTGCACCCTCCATAACTAATGACTAGCTAACACCAAATTTGTCCTTATGCTCACAGGAAAAGAAGTGTGTAAGTAAAAGCTTTAATCTGAAACTTGGAAAGCAGCTCTTCATCCCTTCGTCTATAAAAGTATATGGTTCACAACATGGTCCAGGAATTTACCATCAGCTTTTTCTAAAAGTAGTGGATTTTTTAAACTTTCATCATCTTTTTTAAGAACACAGAATCTTCCTCTAGCTAATTTTAAGATCTGTAACAGCTGTAAAAACACTTGCCTGTGAATTCAGTTAAGATTTCTCTTGCTCTTGTCTGGAGTGCATTGCCTGACACACTGCTGTAATGTAAATTCAGCACAGGTCCAATTTGTACTTACTCTCCCAGGGACTCTGGTGCAACACATAATGAAAATTTAGAAATTAGTATTCCTCTCTCTCATTCTAGGAGTTTTAAGTTTGTTTATTGACAGTCTTGGTCAAATATGCTGAATTGTATAACATTCATCGTTTATTTGGTCATTCATTGTCAGGCTGTGAAAATCTGCTTTAAGTGTTCAAAGTCCAAATTCAATTTTCCATTTCTTTTCAAAGAATCATAGAATGTCTCGGGTTAGAAGGGACCTTCAAGATTATCTAGTTCCAAATACTTCTTCTGGAAATGGAATTTCCAAACCGGCAAATGTTCTGCCATGAATAATAGGAGGGAAATAGTCCAGGTTTAGTCTGTCTTCTAAAATTGATTTGACTTAAGATGGTCTGAAATTCCTGTAGCAAAAAATTGTAATTCAAAACTGAGTTTATAGAACCTGATTTTTGAAACTGAGTTTCAAAACCTCATTTATGTATTGCTTATAGAAACTTGCTGTGGCACAGAAATGCTTTAATAGAAATGGAAATAGTTATGTAATAACAGTTAGTGTATTTGATGCTCCAATTTCAAGCTGACAAAGATTTCTGCTTCACTTGAAAGAATCACAGTTTCAGAACTTGTACAAAGCAAACAGGATAAAAATGACTTGATACCTTCAAATATTTTGACATAAAGGGTCAAATTCTTTGACATAAGGAAAAAAAAACCACCTTAGCTTTTATTCATTGCATTTCCTTAGAAAACTAATAAGAGCAGATATCTTTACCTTTTTGTTCTGAGTTTGGAGGCTATCATCTCAAGTAGGGGATACACTGAAATGAGCTCCTCTCATTTCAGTCTGCAATCAGTTTACCCTTTCTGAGATGAAGGTGATCTGGAGAACCACCCTTTGTATCAATGCAATTCTGTCAAATCTTCCTATGTGCTTCCATTCTCATTACTTTTTGTCAAAGAATAAAAAAATTAATTTCGTTTGGTAATACTCTACTTCCACTTGCATGTATTATGGGAAGAAAGAGGATTCCCTCCCCCTAAATGGGGGACTGTTTTACATTGAAGAATCCCAGCTGTCTGAGGTGGGAGGGTACCTCTGGAGATGGTCTTGTCCAGCCCTCTGTTGAAAGCAGGGGCATCTACAGCACTACAGCACTGCTCAGTCCAGTTGGGTTTTGAATTTCTTCAAGGATGGAGATTCAGCACTTTTTACCAGACTTTATGTAAAGGATGGGTAAGGCATCAGTTTTGATAAACTGTGGAAACAGAAAAAAGTCTGACAAACCCTTGGACCTCCACTGGGGACTGTGGCTCATGGAAGACTCTCCAGTTGGTGATGACCAGGCCTTTCTCCCTCCCACATATATCCAACAGTATCACCTGAATGGTAAATTCCAGGACCAGAAAGACTATTTTAGTTGGTGTGGGGATAAGCGCAAAACATTCAGGCCAGAGGATTTTTCCCCAAGGTATGGTAACATTTTTTAGCTTAAATGACTAAAGACTTCTGCCCCTGCACAAGAAGGAACAGAGGGACACATGGCACAGGAGGGAGTCACCTCACCACAGCAATGGAGACCCCAACACCCTCACTCTAGGCTGCTTTGGAGAGTCTCAGGGATGTGGGATATGCATTACCACAAGCCAAGAGGACAAGGTCCCCATCACCCCACAGAGGGAGGGGTAGTCACTGCCAGGGAACCATCATGGGAAGGTGATTGCATCAGCCTCCATCAAGGTGCCACTAATCCTGTTCAGCAAGCCACCACAGTGATCCTTTATACACTGTGGAAAGACTGGAGGCTGCAGTCATTTTGCAGCTTCCAGATAGATTCTCTCATTAAGGCATAGGAAAGCAAATTGTCCAGCTTTCCCAGAATATACAGGTCAGATGTAGTGCAGAGCAGAGCTCCCAGAGCATCTTCCTGAACTTGTAGAGCACCTGATGTAAGAGGCCTTCATTAAACAGTTCTGATACCCAACAGATGGCATTCATTGCAACCTTTACATCAAAATACCAACCCTTGGATTCTGTTGCTAATTTATTTCAAAAGGTCAGGCAAGGATTTGTGTGCCCTCAAGGAATTGATCGCATTTATAGGAAGCTGCACTTTCAGTATTCAAATAACCCCACACAGGCAAAATGCTGCAATTTTCTCAGTTAAACTGTATTTGAGCACCAATTACACAACTGATTATTAAATGAAGATAAGCCATGTAGGCTTGCATGAAGAAGACTAATTGTTTTTTTCAATTAAAATAAAGACACTTGGGTCCAAATGAAGACCCTGACAAACAAAGGTGAGTTTCAGTGGGAAATGCAGCTACCACATACCTGAAATGTTCAGGAGCAAATGAGTCAGCAATTTTAATAATCAAAATGGAAGTATCCCTTGAAAAGTCCTTCTACATAAAGCTAATTCAAGGAGCAAATGAAAGCTAGTCCTTGCATTTTAATATCGTAGCTGATTGCAATGAGCTATGGCCAGCATCTAGAGCTATTTATTTTATCTGAGTTCTGGCCGACAAGCATTTTAAGAAGCTATGCAACTTTCATCAAATACCAAACTGCTGTTCTTTACTACTCACAAAAGTGAGGCTTATGGAAAAACAGAGACCAAAGGGTACTCCTTGAATAGATCAGAGCTCCCATGGACAAGCAAATCTGTACATTAAAAAAAAAACAAACAAACCCAAACAAAAACAACATAACATGTTTAGAATGATTTGTGGGTGTGTGTTGAGGGAGTTTCTTGTGGCTGATGTGTTTACAGGCAGCATTTGTGTTCAGTTTCCAAAACACCATGTTGAATATTCATGTAGGACCCTACTGAATAATCAATAGTGGCTACAAGTTGGCAATGTAATAACCCACCTATCCGCTGGAAGTGATAACCCACCACTAAAGCATATTTTAGTCATCTGCTAAGTGAGCTGTTCCTCCTACTGACGCCTCCTGCTTCTTCCACTGCATCCTGACACTAAACCAGATTAACATTACACAAACTGCAATGTCTGATCCCCTGTGACATTGACCTTCAGGAACATACAAGTAAATACTCGACAACTGGTTTGACCAAAGAATCAACCTGACATTTTTTAAGCTTATCAAACTAAAGCCTGGTACACAATACAGTTATTTACTCTTTACAAAATCAATGTAAGCCACACAATTACATGGAGCATAAAACAGGTAAAAAGTTGCCTGTAGATAATGCTGGAAATTTTAAAAGACCATGCTAAAGCCTTTAACTCTGAGAAAACTTATGGAGGCTTCATGCTCCAGAAAAATTATCTAGGTGGTCTTTGAAGACTGCAAAGGACCTTATGAACTTTCCTGCATGTAGAGCACCTGATAAGGTACCAAATAACAGGGAAACTTGCTGTACAACAGTGTGTGATAAATTACCCTTAAATTGTAGTGATTTTTCCGGTCTCAGGAAGTTTCCAGAGCAATTTCTTTACCTGCATTTTGTTCCAAGCAACTGTTTCTGCTCAGTTTAACAAAAAATAAAACAATTCTCCGAGCAAATGCATCTTGGGAACTTATCTGTGTATATATAAATATAGCCATGCATACATTTTTTTTTTTTTATATATACAAGTGTACAATCTAGTACATAACTCTGCATTTAAAAATAGACAGAAAAAGTTCAAATCCTCCACCAAGATAAAATTCATCAGCAGGCAAAGAGAAATATTCTTATGCTGAAGTTAAATTTTTTAATTTTTTTTCTTTAAAAATCATGGAAGGCTTTTAATACAAGTGCTCTGCAAGACAGTCCCATTTTTCTCCCAGTCTTCTTTTCCAGGCTTCTGTTGTCCAAACAAGAAATCCTGAGATGTCTGCTCAGCACAGTTACTGAAGGTTGTTAGTTGTAGTTCATTGTAACTCTTCAGCTAAATTTCTTTCTGTGAATCTTGAAGTTTGGCTTTTCTGAACAAGACTTGAAAGACTGCCAAGAGCTATGCTTTGTCTTTTGGGTGTTTAAACCTACAAGACATCAAAGAAATGTGCCTTTGATCGAGAAATTCAATGCACGAGAAAAGAGGAAATGCTACATATACCTCAGCCAAGGTCTTTGAATTAGGCACTGCTGTTGACCTCAGATATCTGTTAGGAGAACCCTGAGGTCTTACTGTCTCAAGATACAGTAAAGCCTGAAGATCTTAGGGAAATGGTGAGCTGCATGAAAGCATGAACATCCTCCTTACCTTATTTCACTTGCAAGCAGCAACCTTGAGCTGTGACTCCTAGAAAACCCTCTAGCACTATCATTTTCATCTAAGGTGGTAATTAGTCTAGGGTTCATAGGGCCGCAACCTACAGAGAGAGGAGACCTTAAAGAAGTTATCCAATATGTACTACAGCAGTCTTGACAGAGTGGGAAAAGACACACAGGGGATGAATGATGAATATAAGCCTTCTTTCCTCTAAAAGCAGCAAGAAGATTAGTCTGGCTTTGAGACTCTTTGCTTTAATTTGATATTGTGATTGTACCCTGCTTATCAGTTGTTAGCACAGAATAACCCACCCATCTTTGGCCCAGAAACCTAACATTGTTAAAATGTCTGGTAATACATCTCTGCCCCAGCCTTTTATCCTCTGACAGTCACAGGAGAGAATCAGGTCCATGCAGGGCAGCTTCCCTGATCACAACACAAATATCTAAACCAGGTCAGGGAAGGAGAACAGAGAGGAAGAAGCACTCCCTTGTCAACATCACCCAAAAGCTCACTTCAGTACTACTTCTACAGCCTTGGCTCCTTATGTGGCTAATTAGCAGGTGGTACATAAGAAGTAGGGACTGGTGAGGCATGGGAAAAGCAGCTCATACATGGTAATACAGAGGGTTACGAAGTCTTTTTGGTGAAGGTTGAAGGCTGGTCCCAGTAGACACATTTGTAGATGGAAAGCTGAATAATTGGACTGAGTTTTCACTGGTAACTAAACACACCTCTCCCTGGTCTTTGAAGAAAGGTCATCTAGATAACTGTTCCTACTTGATTGTGTAACCATTCCCCACCTCTTCCTTCTGAAAACAGTGGTTTTACATGCTATTGCTATACAGGCCTGAACTGGAATATGATGTTAAATACAGTTATATTTGTTAAATATGGTCTTGAGGTGGCATTTCTAAGACTAGAATGCAGATATGTTGGCATGTTCTGTAGAGACTAAGGTAAATTCAGGCACAAGCACACTATTGAATTGAAAATAAGTAATTTTCCTCATTGAAGAAAATTACTGATACAATGCTCTTTATTCACCCTGCCTAGTCCAAGGTGCTGTTTCTCAACTAAACCGGCCATGATGATTACATCATCTGTTATTTCACCCTAAAATCTGTTGAAACTAAATATAAATGATAGATCACTGCAAAGTCCTCGCCTGTATCTATTGGCAAACAATGCTCTCTGTTCTTTCCAGTGGTGACTGAATGGCAGGATGCAATGTAACAAAATAGTCATAAAAACTTGAGAAAACAGAAACTTCCTGTCTGTTAATTCTGAACTGTCACTTAATTCTGAGCAGTTCGGACAGAGTGAATCAATGGGCAATTATAAAGTACATTCCGACTAATAACAGGAAGACTGAGTTCCCCTAAAAGAATTATAACAAGAGAATGTACAAGTGGCTGGGAAACCTACCCTGCCCAACTGTTGTTTGGAATTCAGCTGAAATGGATTGCGTGAGGCAGAGGAAGCTATAGAAATTCTTCTTTCCTTTGGGAAGGATGGCAGATGGATTTATCACGCTTGTGGAGTACTAATTCTGTTCAGGCGTACAATGCCATATATCATGTCATTTGTGGTGTGGATCATTACAACAAGAGGTAGTTCTACAGCAAAATGCCAATCCCTAAGCTTCCAAGCTTAGTTGGGGTACATGCTTACAACTCACAGCTTGGTTATTATTTCTATTTCTATTATTTCTATTCCAACACAACCAGTTTGCTCCAGGTTTTTCAGGTCACTCCACATCAGGTAGTGTGCAGAAGCAAGATTTCATTTTGACCCCATGTTTATGTCAGGTTCTTTTTTTTTTCCCCTGTGGATTCAGAAGTTAGCTGATTCTGGTTCACAAAGAAACAGTTATTCTTTCTGTGGTAGTCCTGCTAATTATTTTATACTAGGTCTTCACTGCAAGACAGTGATTATTTTGGTGAAATGATGGGGCAAACCTCTCTGTGTGAATCAGAACAGCCATGCTTCACTTGAGCCACAATTTTCAGCTTGTGCTAAGTATTTATTTACATACATCAAAGTGACATCACCACAGGGCTAGAAAAACATTCTAAGAACACACATCCAAAAATGAACATAACTCAGGGTTTCAGTTTCCCCAAATTTCCCGATGTGTGATATTATTTGAAAAAATAGTGAACCTTATAATATGTAGGTACCTTCTTGACAAATACTTATTTTCTGTAGAGGTTTTTCTGAGTCATTGATGATAAAATCCCACTATTTTTTCTGAGAAAAGTAGCCAATTTTTAAAACAGGTTCCTTTCCAACCTGTGCACAGCTGGTGATTTGCAAGCCCTGATTGCACCTACTGTCCCTACAGCAACATTGCTCAGTCAAACCTCATCGGCATCGGCCAGTGCTCATTCCTGACCAATGGGTGCCAATAAAACCTGCCAGTGGAGGCTGAACTCCTGAGCACTCAAGGAAACAGTAGATATTGCAGGTGTAATGACAGAAAGCTAGCACCAACAGGATTTTTTTTTTTTTAAGATACATAGATATGCTGATTCTGGTTCCAGAAAAATAAAAATATTTATCTAGTAGCTGTCTAGCATAACTGATTATAAATTCTCGGTCACATTAAAGACAAACTGGATATTGAAAATTCAGAATTTTTGTAGACACCTAATATGTTCATTTAATCAATGTTGGGCCCACTGAAATATGTGATGCATTAGTAAAAATCCCAAAGAAATAATTCATCAGAATAATACAGACAGGATAAACAACATGAATTTGAAGAGAGATATTAGACTGAGTAACCATGGTTCAGTAAGCCTGGTGGGATCTGTGCAACAACCAAAAGCGCTGATAAGATTAAGTCCCCATGACATTCAGATATCAGAGTGTAGAACTGGTCTTAGTTGAGGAATGGGTCAAGGAGCATGCTATAAATTGTGCTTTTGCTCTCTCAAAAATCTTCTCTGTGTTTCTTACTGTGCTAAAGAAATCCTAGATTGCAGAGAAACAAATGACAGAAGCCTTGCAGGAATTAAAGTGCAAGATAGGTACTGTGGCATCTTATTTCTAGTGTTGTATTTCTTAGCAGCACTGGCAGAATGATAGAGAAGGCCCCATTTAATTTAGTGCTGCTTTCATACTGTAGAGAAAGACTGGATTAATTTTGTTTTGATCTAGTAAACACAGACAGATTCTAAACACTAGAACAAATTTGTGCTGCAGTTTATTTCTCAAAACTTTTTTTTTTAAATTATAGACTGTAAATATAAGTGAGTTTAAAAATAATTTCCTGTACAGATTTTGAGGCAGAAAACAACACTAACCAGAAAGACCACTTGCAAGAACTGTTCTACAATGAGGTGGAAGCATCTATATAAGAATATATAAAGCATCAGTTTTCTGCAGTTAAAAATAGTTGGGGTTCAAGGTACACCTTTAAAGAAAAAGAGAAGTACCAGAGGGGTATAAGGGTCCCAAGCTGAGAAGAAAATTCATCATAAGCTGGAAAACAAGTTAATTTGTGTGTTGTTAATTCTGGTTTGGTTTCATGGATCTGAGCCTGTCTAGAGGGTACAGCTTCAATATCTGGATCTCCAAGAGAATTGTTCACAATGGAATTTCAGCCAAGCTTGTGTGTGCATGCTTAAGTTAATTTCTTGAAGGTAATGAGGTTTGGTAATGTTGTCACTTTGACTTAGGATGGTTTGTACCTCATCCAAAAAGCTAAGTTTCAGTAGCTTTGATATCGGTCTAGTGGTCTTTAGCTTCTTCTGCTTGACCACCACTGCTGCTAACATGTAGTCATGGAAGTATCTGCATTAAAATTAACTGAAAAGAAAAAAGGAAAACATCAGAGTCATCACTTTAAGCATTAGGAAAGGCTGGCTTGGGAAAGCAGTATCACTTTGTTTCCTGACAGCATAGTGTGGAGCTTATTCAGCTTTGTATTTTTGGAAGTAAATGGAAGTTGGAAATAAATTCTTTATCATATATTAGGCAATTTTAATACTTAATGGTTGTAGTTAGCTAAACTCAAGTTAATTGGTAACCATTTAAAGAGGGAGGGAGGGAAGGGAGGAAGGAAGGCAGTAAGGAAGTTAGGAAGGCAGGAAGGCAGGCAGGCAGGAAGGAAGGAAGGAAGGAGGAAATATATAAAAAAAAAAAAATTTAAAATCCAATGCCTATGGAGAGAGCTGCAATTGCAGAAAATCATGCTTTTGCACGGAGTTGCAATGGCACATAGTAGAGACAATTCTGAAAAACTGTAAAAATCTTACAAGTTGAAAAAAGTAAGTGTTCTGAACAGGATCAATCTTCCTTTAATGCCCTTTTGATTACAGCTTTGTGATCCTAGCAACACTACCTGCCACGAGGAACAATAGCCAGACCAGGAATTTGTGTTATTAATAAAATGTGATATATTTTCTTGTTTGAATGTTCATAGCAGAACATGCAGGCATTTAAATATGTAATTAAATGTTACCTGCCACCCCTGCTGACTGCACAGTAAATAGTGCCAATTTTTCAACAAATTTTTTTTTGAGTAATGCTGCGCTGAAGTCAGCAAATTATTCTTGAAACTCTGCAATGAGAACAGATATGCTGTAAGTTTTATACAGTCTTTAAGAGAGGTAGAAACTTTAACCACCTTATTAGTTGCCAAAAGCATACATTACCACTTTGGATTTTGAGGCAAGATTCATCAGCTTGCCAGATAAGAAATACTATCTGAGCAGTGCACACCAGCACTTTCCATAGAACGTACAGAATTTTACTACACCAGGAGGGGTGTGTTTTATAGCCAATAAAAGCATGATTTCATTAAGGAATTTTATCATATGCAACACTACATAAACTACCTCTTTTTTTGCTACCAAAATCCCCACTGAAATCAACTGGGAAACTGTCCAATTCTCAGACTAGGAATTCCATGTAACAAACAGAATATGAAACAGTAGAAAATAGTTTTATTTCAATCAAATTATGATTTCTAGGTAGTGTCTGGCATTGCCTTGTGAAGGATCCTGTTTCTCCACTGAAGTCCAAAGTTGTGGTTCCATAACACAAAAAGGCCTCTGAGTGCTCTCAGGCTTATGTCAGGGCTCTTCTATGCTAGAACATTGCTGAGGATTGGGAAAGAATTTCCACATCAAGCAGAAGCAAGTTTTTCTGGGTAGCAGATCCCAAGGAAATAGCTGAGAAAAAAGTAAGGACCCAAGGAAACAGCATGAAGCTGAGTTGGGGGAGGTTTAGGTTGGATAGCAGGAAAAGGTTCTTCACCCGGAGGATGGCTAGGCACTGGAACAGGCTCCCCAGGGAAGTGTTCACAGCACCAGCCTGACAGAGTTCAAGGAGCATTTGGAGAACGTTCTCAGGCACATGGTGTGACTCATGGGGTGTCCTGTGCAGAGCCAGGAGTTGGACTCAATGATTGTGAGGGGTCCCTTCCAATTCTATGATTCTGTGATTCTTTGATACTAGTAGTTACTTAATACATGGTACTGCACTGTATTTTTTCTATGGACATTACATTGTTTTTCCCACATAGTGATAACAGCAGGTATTTTCTTCAATCCTGTTAATATTAGTGATTCAAGGTCTCTAGTCATTTGTATACAATTACAAGAAATTAAAATCTCATGTGTATGTCCTAATACTAAAATGACAGCGATGTGAGTGGCTAATTCACTGTGATGGAGTCAGTCTTGCTTGAGTAAAAGGAAGGTTAATTTAATTTTCTATTTGGATACTGAATTTTATTATGTTCTGTCATCCCTCTAGAGGTTCCTCTTTATTCCTTCCTCTCTGATTTTATCAAAGACTTTTCTTTTTGCCACCTACAGTTTCCACTACTATTAAACCATTTTGTTTTAGAGTTTGGATAAACAACATGTCTTTCTAGGATAGATTTTGATAATCTCCAGAGGTGTCCTCTCATCATGGCTGTACAGGAGAAAGGAAAATTCTGATCAATGACCAAAATGTAGAACAGAAATGAGTACAACAAAGATGTATCTAAGTTGCTACAAAGCATTTAGATGAGATATTTGACAGCAACTTCACTTGATCTGAGTTCACAGAAATCAGTCAGAGACAGCTTTCATTTCATTGCAGAACATAAAGAAGGAACATATTTATTCAAATTACATTTAGGCATGGATGTTTGGAATTTGTGTTAACCACGAGATCTCTCTATAGTCAGTTGACCAGGTGAAGATATCCATTACATAAGAATTCACAAGTAAATCAACAGTAAGGACATCCCATCTATAACCAAGAGAGAAAAACAGACAACCTAAGGTGGATTTCTACATTTAGTCAGAAGAATTATTCCCTGAAAATGTTTATTTCCCTATAGAAATTTTAACAGCATGCTCAGTATCTGCATTGTAGACCTCTAACAACAGATGAGATGAATCCCACTGTAGGAGTCAAAGCTGCCTCTGAGGTGGGATGAAGTACCCCCTGGACAAAATTGTGTGTGGCTGGAGCTGTGCTTCTGTTCCTATCTTCTTCTCTTCCTTTGTTGAATTTAGTAATGAAATACAGCTTCTACCTTACACATCTGTTAGGTATCTGACTGTAGAAATAAGTGCATTCTCCTGACATTGTACAAGCCATAAATTTCATTAATAATACAACATTTAATCACAAACATTTACTAAGTCCATATTTAAACTAGTTTTTTCTCTACTCTTTCAAAGTTACTAAGTTCACCCAGCTGTCTTTGTTTTCTGCAGGAAGCATATGTTCCATGCACTAGGACCTTAAATGTCTATTTAATTTAAGAGGTCTATTGAGTTTAAGAATATGCAGTGCCAGTGTAATCTGATACATGCCAACAGACAACAAAGTATTGACTGGGAAATAAGGTAAACCAGATAACAGTTGTGAATTCTCTTCAAGACTGTAAACATGATACCCAAAGGCCAGAACAGAAGCAGTGTTGTTTAGTGTCTTAATTGTTGTCCTGTATTTGGAGAAGTAAAAACTTTATTTACCTTTAAATGACAACACATAGGAGGTGAACAAAAAAGGAAGGAATTGTGAAGGCAGTGCATTATAAAGTCTCAGTCCAAAAGGACCCTGAGAGCTGGCCAGCAGAAATCACACAGATTTCTGTAGTGGGAAGCAAAAATCTCTGTGCCCAGGTGGACTAAGTCAGTCCACCAATGCAATCTGGGAGATGACCAGCTGAGTAGCAGCCATGGTCAAAGGACAATTACTGTTGGCATCAGGCTGAACATCAGCCAGCTGTGTGCTCTCAGTGCAAATAGTGCAAACTGCATCCTGAGATATATTAGGGCGATTTTCATCAGCTGAAGAGAAGGTTGTGTTCCTCCATAGTTACTACTGATGAGGCAACACCAGAAGTCCCATGTCTAAATTTAATCCCCCTAGTTCAAGAAAAACATTGAAAGACTGGAGAAAATACAAGACAGTGAGGAGACCTTGAGCTCATGCCCCATAGGGAAAGGCTAAGGAAATGGGTTTGTTTGAGCTGGTGAAGAGGAGAGTTAGGGAAAATCTTAACAGTTGTCAGTGGCTGCCTGAAGGAGACTTAGATAAACAGCAGTGTGAAACTTATTTTGGCATAAGATGGTGTAATAACAAACAACAGTCATGGTTCCTGGCCTGAGATATTCTTCATGCACATGAGGAAAAAGTTTTTTTGCAGCAATGCAGCCCTTTCACAGGCTGCCCAGAGAGGCTTTCAAACCTCCATCCTTGGTGACTTTCAAGGCTCATCTCACTAAAGCCACATCACCATCCCCTAGTGTCAGCAAAAATCCTGCTTTGAGCAAGAGGTTGGAAGACTCCAGGACTTCCTCCCAATAATTTAAGTGACTCTCCAAGAATTCCACATAATCTGATGCATAGAAAAAGTATAAATGACTGAGGACTTAAATTTCAGAAATTAGTTAAATAATTTCAAGGCCTTTTAGAACTGTACCATATATAGAAATGACAAAACAATTTGTATCCTCTTTCTCTTCCTTCCTTGCCCCAGGGCAGATCAACAGCTAGATAAGACACACAGTGAGCAGAGACCAGTTGCCTGAACACTGATATTCAGAAAGTCATTTCTCAGATGCACTCCGGTATCTGAGACACCCAGCTAGGAGCAGCAGACGTGAAACAAGGTCTGTAGAGTCCCAAACCCTTCTGGAAAGGCAGCTTGAAGCCTGTATTTAGAAGACTACATCCCACACTATTAGTCAAATAATTATTGTATTTCTGAGAAAGCACAGTGGCAGCATGGCTGGACTAACATTTCAGTGAAGCTTTTTTGTTTAAATGTGTCAGTTGTGGCAGATAGTTAATGCTAGCAATAATTTGATACTTATGATTAAAATATAAAATTGAAATATCTCATTTAAAACAATTTTCAGGGTATTAGGGTACTTCCTTCAAGTATTTGTCATCAAAAACACTGAAAAGGATTTATGAATATCCTGGAGAGCACAACTACATTTTAACCACAATTTTCCTTTAACCCTGCAATCTGTGTCTTCAAGACTGACAGCAGTGATTATAAATAACAGTCATCCAAATTAATAACTGCAATACTACAAATTTGGGAAGAAAAGGAAGATGCAGGATTATTTGAGCAGGCTTATAATTTGCTGGTGTGCAACTCAGAATTTGAAGGAGAAATGAAATATCCACAAAAAATATAAGAGAAGCATTGCTTTGTTTATTCAAGACATTTTTCCTCAGCAGATTGCAGTGTTAAAAAACTGGAGTAACAACAGTTAAGAAATAAAAAAATATCTATTATGAAAGCCTCAAATTCACAATTAACTAGACAAATAACTCCTTTTATGCCTGTGCTCCAGAGACAGGAGAGTTCCAGGAGTTGCCAAAAACTAAGGATATATAGGGATTTAGATGTCTAAGGACTTCTGGAACTTTTCATTATTAATTCCATGATTAATCACCTGTATTGTTTTTCTTCCTTTGGTTGTTTTTGGTAGGTTTTTTGTTTGTTTGTTTGTTTGTTTGTTTGTTTGTTTCATTTGTTTATTTATTTTATTTTCTAAAGTATCAATCATCAAGAAACCAACAAAGACATAAAAAATTAACTCAATAACTGCTTCTTATACCCAGCAGAAAGCACAAACAGATACAGTGGTACACATTTGTACATTCTAGTTGTCAGTTGTACTAATTAATTTTTGTGGGGTCTTTTTCCTAAGATGGCTTGGTTCTGAGTTTGATTTTGTTAAATTAAATAGAAGAAGATAGTCTCATGAATTCAGGTCTTTTGTTTAACCAATTATTCACAGAGAATTTACTGGACCAAAATAATGTGAACATCAGTCCCACTCAGTTTCATTGCCTGGGACGAGAACCCACAACATGCGCAGCTCTATGGATAACCCCCAAAAGACATTAAAACTTAGGAGAGATAAAGACAACAATGTACACTGAGATGAAATCTCTTTAGATAGGGGTACCCTAAATTAAAAATCACAGTTGAAACATCAACTCAGGCATTTGAACCTGTATACGGTCCCCAAACCAGTGTTTGCTTTTTAGTATTTCTCTTCAAAACTTCTAAAAGCGGCTTCTAACTCTCAGTGACATTTAGCAACAGACATCTTTAGGGAATTGAAATTGATTTTCCACAGCTACCAGTGTAAAGACCTTTTGCCTGGGAGCATACAGTGATACCAAGGTCAGAGGATTTGAAGGGAGCAACTTTTACAGGGTTGGACTTCAGCCATGTGGTCATTACAATTACCAATAATGTCTCCCATTTTACACCCTAAAGTCACCTGCAATTTCAAAACAGATTAAGCAAAGTGGTCCCTGCAAATTCATGAGGCCAGTTCTCTAAAGTCAAGTATCAGACTCAAAAGAGTCTGGCAGAAGGCAAGACATAAATCAAAACTAGTAAAAAAGTACCACTGCACTTACTGCTGGATCTGCAGTCGCCGCATGGTACAGCTGAAGTATATACCATTTTCTTTAATCCTGCTGCTATTGCTTTTTTGGGAAAGTGGGCTTATGAAGACAAGAAAAGGAAGTTGACCTACTTGGTGGATAGGTTTCTGGCAGGGTCACATTGGTTTTCGCTTTTTTAAGAATATTTTTGAGTCCCTTTTCTCATTTTTTTTTCTCAGGGTCCCACCTTTTCTGAAGTGGTACTTGCTCTTAGGTAGACAATTTATACATAGCATGCACCTCCTCTCCAACACTATTTTCTCCACATATCTTTGAAATTCTGAACCTCTTGTACTGCAAACCTCAAGTATCATTCATGCAGACAAGAAGGCAGAAGAAGGAAAATTTTGTATGGCACTGTACAAACCAGTGCAAAGAAAGTATTGCTCATAGACAACAATAATGAAACACTCAAGAACACACAGAAAAAAATTGCTCCTGTAGCATCCCTGTCTTGAAATATAAGCCTTTGGATCTGAAATAATCATAGGAACATGATTACTGTATATGGGGAGTTGACCCTGACTTGACACCAGGTGCCCACCAAAGCTTCTCTATCACTCACCTCTGACACTGGACAGGAGAGAAAAAATTATAATATAATTCTCATGGCTTAAAATAAGAACAGGAAGAGATCACTCACCAGTTACTGTCACAGGTTAAACAGACAACTTAGGGAAATTACTTGAATTTATTACTAATCAAAATCAGAGTAGAATAATGATAAGTAAAACTAATTTTAAAATTACCTTTCTACCACCCTTTCCTTCTTCCTGGTCTTCACTTAATTCCTATTTCTCTATCTCCTCCCCTCCAGTGGCACAGGAAGACTAGAATGGGGTTTATGGTCAGTTCATACCATGGTATTTCTTCTGCTGCTTCCTCTTCAGGGAAGGATTCCCTCTCCCACTCCAGTGTGGGATCTCTCCCCCAGGAGAAAGCCCACTATGATCTTCTCCAATGTGAGTCCTTCTCACAGGCTTCAGCTCTTCATGAATTACTCCTGCATGGGTCCCTTCCACAGGGTGAAGTCCTTAGGAACAGGATGCTCCAACCGGGGTCCCCCAATAAGATCAGGAGTCCTGCCAGCAAATCTGCTCCAGTGTGGACTTCTCTCTCTATGGGGCCACAGAGCCTGCCAGGGGCCTTCACCAGTGTGGCTTCTCATGGGGTCTTAGTATTCTTCTGGGTGTCCACCTGCTCCAGTGTGGGGTTTCTCCAGAGGATGCCGGTGAACCACTGCTCCATAATGGATTTCCGTGGGGAAACAGGGGCACAGCTGCCTCACCATGGTCTGAACTAGGGACTGCAGGGAAATCTCAGCTCCTATGCCTGGAGCACATCCTTCCTTTCCTTCACCACTGACCTTGGCATCTGCAAGGCTGTTCCTCTCACATGTTCTCACTCCTCTCTCTTCTGGCCACAATTACACCCATGCAATAACTTTTATTCCTTCTTACATCTGTTATCCCAAAGGCACTACCACCATTGCTAACTGGCTCAGCCTTGGCCAGTGGCCATATGTCCATCTTGGAGGCAGCTGGCATTGGCTCTCTCAGACATGGGGGAAGCTTCTGGCAGCTTCTCACAGAACCCGTTCCTGTAGTCCCTCCCGGATCCAAAACCTGTCCATGAAAACCCAGTGTATTGTAATACACTTTGAAACTCATCCTTCCTTCACTTCCTTCCCTGCCCCGTGTTGAATACCAGGCTGTCTGAAAGGGCGCATTGCCTCACACCTGAGAGCAAACATTGACAGCTTTCTATAAACTATAGATACTGAAGTCAAAATAGGACTGAATGCCTGCAGGGTCTCTCTATTGTCAGTGGAAAGAAATCTGATTGAAAGAGAATCAGAAAGCAATTTATTGCATTCATGATACTACACAATGTAAAACCCTGTAGGTATGGGAGTTATAGGACTGATATAAATGAATAAATTAATTTACATATGAAATGTGGCTTCTTTAATTTTGTGAATTTTATGATTCTTCTGAAGATGTTGCACTGGGTAAGATATTTATCCAAAGTTATTGACTACCCAGTAAAAGACTTTGAATTCAGAAATGTTAAAGGGGTAAAATCCATGTAGATATATTTTTGAAAATGAGTCTGCCAATTGCTAAAAAGATGTAAGTGGAAAGACTCAGAACCGCTAATTATTTGAACAATTTAAATGGGAAGTGCTGGCTTCATATTTAACATTTTTGCATTGCACTAATCTGTGCTGGCAGCAGAGTCAATGAAAGCTTTACAGGGAGTCTGAACACAATGTGATTTTTGCTAGTCAGATAGATCTTTCCTGTCCCCACTGTCCTTATTATCCTCCTGACAATGCATCCAACAATTGGAATAAATGTGTAATTGAGATATATGCTGCAGAGTGAATTTTCTCTGAAAACATTTTGCAGGAAACAGCCACAAGCAAAGGCTCAAGTTTTGTATGAGTTGCATGTAGTTCTCATTGCTCTGGGGGACGGGAGTCTCATCTAGAAAACAGGAATGTGCATCAGTCAGGAAGCAGTTTGACTTCCAAATTAATTTCTGATTCCAATTCAGTAGCTGTAAGGCTTTCCTAAAGAAAAAAAGAAATCCAATTGCTAACAGCTGTGGGATTATCTCAGGTGTTTATTGCCTCTGTTCATCCTGATTGAAAACAAGAACAACAAAACCTGATCACAGGTATCACTTTGGATGAAAAGTGGAAATGAAATGGCAGAAACAAGAGGCAAAATTGACTGGATGAAAAATAGCAATTCCCTCATAATCTTCTCATGTAAGCTGCCAAGTCTTGCCCCAAAGGCACTTGCTAAGATGATAGCTATAAGAATATAAACCAAAAAGTCTCCCTGATTCACTCAGTCCAGTCTCTTGATGTTACAGTCAGCAAAGTTATATGTTTCTCCTCATTATCTTTAACAAACTCTGCCTTAAAGAGTGTTGACTTTCTTTCCCCAGTTGGAGGAGCTTTGGAAAAGTCTACCAAAGATTCAGTCTTTAGAAGTTCAAGAAATTTCTTATAAATTCTGACCTATTTTTATTTACAACATTTATTTATAAAAAATATACCAATTAATTTTCCTGCCAGAGAAATCCTAGAGTTCAAATTACTTTTACCCACCTTGGAGAAATATTACCCATATTTTTACAATGAACCAGCATCAATTTATTTGCAACCTACCTTTAAAACCTTTTTATACACAGTAGCACCTTTGACCATTTAATATCTCCTCAGAAGTCTATATTGGAAAACTACTTATCAACCAGACTACCACTTAGGTAAAAGAAGTTTGGGATTTTTTTTTTCCTTCTCAGGCTTTGAAGGTTTGAATTCCTTCTTCTTGGTTCCCTTCCCAAAACATGCCCTTAGTTCACAAAAAAAAAAAAAATTTGCCACAGTACTAGCAGAACTGGGGGTATTACACAAGAAGGCAAGTTAAATTCCAGCTGACAGGACAGAATATGTCTGGGAGGGAGCCTGACTCCTGCTTGTATTCAGTGACCTGAACATCAGCCTTTCCGTTCCCCACTGATCGAGAAGACTGTTGCTCAAAATCAGGACAACCACCTGTGTCTATCAGTAGCTGTGAAGAGGTAATACCCCTTTCTCTCTTCTCTTTGAAGGTCACTGCAGTTCTATGACCTCACATGAGTTGGTGAGGTGTGAGAAGACCACTTCTTATGCTTCTTATAAAGTGGTAATAGAAGTGTGGGACAGAGAATGTCAGCCTCAAGACACCTCTCCAAACACCTATTTCTCAGCTGTTGATGCAGGTACTGAGAGCTATGTACCCTTGTTACTGTCCCAGCTCACTGGGAAGATGGCCATCTCTTTCAGCAGCATTACAGAGGGAATTTCTACACTTCCTGTGAGATGGGAAGGTCTGTTCCTCTGTCTATGCTTCTTGGAAATAGTACAAAAAATGGTAATTGAGGTAGATGAGTGCAAAGGACTAAGTCATGCTGGTCAGTGGAGACAGAGGTTCTTTTCCTTGTAAGAATTAAGAATTCTTGTCTTAAATGATTTAGAAACTAGGTTTCTCCATCACAAATATTGGCCACTCATCCTCTAGTAGCCTGCTTTGATTCTTTCAGTTGGATTAATTACTATGTAAGAAACAAGAGTAGACAATCAAGATTGGTCTGTACATACCCCTTCCAGCCACCTGACCCACACTATTTTCAAGGCTTATGTAGGGAGACCCTGTCAGTAACACAGGTCTGCAGCAAAGGTCACATCATTTCAGTTCACCAGCTCTAATGCTATCTCATTGGATGAAATTATAGCACAATTAATGGCTACATTAAAATAGAATTTGCATTGCAGTACTTATAGCATTCCCATTAAAATCACATTAGTTCATAATGACAAAAGCTGTTTTACTGAGCGTGGAACAAATTAATCTGTGGATGCTTTGTTTTACCTGTGCCCAGAAAAGCAACTTGCAGAAGTAGATAGGGGACATGCATTGTCTCTGTTGTAGATGACCATTCAGTGCCTGTTTCAAATCAGAGCAGGTGGAGAGTGAACCTTAACAGGGCTCTGTGTAAACAAGAACACAAGAAATTCTTAATTCACATGAATGGCCAAGTGACTCGAAACCACACTTGCTTTCTCTATGACTATAACAGAGCCATGAGCATTTCCAAAATCAGTGCATAAGATTGTATTTTTTTCAAAGAGTGATGCTAATTATTTTGAATTTGCTGAAATTATTATTTTTCAAGCCTATGACAGTGGAGGTGGATGCTGAGCACACAAATCCTTCACTTCTTCAGCCAATGCTTAGATGTGATCCATTGGTGTGGTAGCTGTAACTAAGCTCTGCAGAGTGCAAGCCTTGATGGTGACAGGAAATAAGGCTGGTTTATGTTTTGGAGTGTCTGTCGTACTGGGAGAAGCTGAGTGAGCTGGCACTCACTGTTCACATTGGAAAAGAGCCTGGAAAACAGGTGATGTTGTCTGCAATTCTCTGATGGGATATTACAGAGGAGATGGAGCCAGACTTTTCTCAGACCATCATGGTCTAAGATGGTTTCGTGTCCCATTCGAGATCAACATTAGCTTGTTAAGTCCGAGCCAAAACTCACCCCAAAGCAGCACAAAAAGCTCTGCTACAAGTTAGTTAGCCCAGAAGCCTTTTATCCTCTGCAGAAAATGCTTCTTTGATGCCATTCTTTTGCCCAAATGTCTTTAAATAAAGAGAATGTTGTCTCAGTACTTTTCATTTTGTTAGCTACTTGGTGATAAAATATTCAAGACTACTGGTGGGAAAGTGGTGTTTCCTAGCTGAGGCATACTGTTTCTTCTCCAAACCAAAATCTTAAGAATTGTTAAAAGAAAAAATTTTTAAAAGCTCACTTTGAGGCTAAAATAGAGAGCAGAGATCTCTACAACTCAACACTTCAGGAAATCAATACTCTTAAATAAAGGGTAGTTTGTTCATCTCCATATTTTTTAGTTAATTTAGTATTGCCTCTCACATATACTTTACAGGAGATTTTTTAATGGTCAGCAAGAGGGATCCTGAAAGATTAACTCCCTGAACATGGAGCAGAATACATTTTGATTAACAGGTTGCCTTGTTAAGAAAATTAAGTAATTAGAGACAAGATATTCATAGATGCTACAGAAGCCCATTGCAAAGATGCAAATAGCATGACTAGCATAAAAAAAAGTCTCCTTGATCATACGTTGAGAGACACTGCTGGGGAAATCATGATCAATTTATTCTTGGCAGGCATAAATAATTCGCATGGCTTCCTTGTACAGAACTAATTTCACCTTCTGTCTTCTTCAGTAGCAACACAAGCATCATGATGGCTTAAAACTGTCACACAGTGGAAGAAATAGTGCAGAGAACCACTCAAAAACTGCCTGTAACCTAAAATGTGTTTGATAAAGACTAATCAACTTCAGGAATTACCTTCATTAAAAAAATCATTATGTTCATAGAAGATATGAATGCAAAGATACAAAGACAAATCTGTATTTTGAAAATTTTTAAATAGCCCTAATTTATTGAAAAAAGGCACCATGTTAAAGGTTATAAATTTGGGCAAACAATTATCATGCACTCATTTTTTTCTCAAAAACTTGTCTATAAACCTGGAGTTTTCTGCATTTATCTCTGACAAGAGGAGTTTTTGGAGAGAGTTTGAGCTAAATCACTTCAAGGTCATTAAACAGCTGTTGCTATTTGTTTTGTTTTATTATTAAAATATTCCATTCATATAAAACACTTTTAAAGAGATAAACATTTCTATGCATGAGTCTTCATTTGTTTCATGACAAAGTTTAAAAGACCATATAGAATATAGACCAGTTAAATTCCTTTCCACAATAACACACTTGTGATTCATGAGAAATTTAGAATCCAGATAGCTATTCTCTCTTCCTTTTCTCTGTTGTCTTTATGTTTGCATTAAAATTTAGTATACCTAATTTATATATATATATATAATGTAGACATTTATTGGCATATATAATGCACCAAGATGCTTTCCTTTCTTCAGTTTTCTGCATAGCTATTTTTTGGTACAATAAATGAGGGGTTTTTTTTTTTAAATATATCCTTGTGAATTTGCTAAATCTTGACTGCAATGTTCACGGTAAAATTTTCTGATTCTTACTTTGGATCACTGTGTAGTTTATGTGAGCTCTTTAAAAGCAGCCTCAGTATTTCAGAAAATTCAGAAATTGTATTATTTATTTGTCATAATAAAATCAAATTTGCAAATGTCTTCCACCTGATTCACTTCCCACTTATTAAAGGGCATCTTCTGATAATATTTCTGAAGGTATTTGGAACATTTTCCTCCATGTATGCATAGAAAACTAGCAGATTTTTCTCCCAATTAACATTAAGTATGTGTTAGTGTACAGCTATACAGTAAAGCAATGGTTAGCTTTTACTTGATCTCATCTACCAGTGCATTTCTAATGACTTGGATGTGTAGAAAATGGGAGGAGAGTTTCTCGGGATAAGTTCTAGACAGGCTTAGGGATATTTTATCTTAGAGTGATTTATTAACCTCTCCTTTGGCACCTGTAACTACTAATAGGCTGCAATAACATGACCTAGGGAGGATAAAACCTCCAGTTCTTGGGATTGACACACATTTCTGTGCAAGGAAATGGTACAAAGCAAAAAGTACAGGTGCAAGTCACTTCACAGTTTGAAAGGTGCTGCAAAGTGTGATTACTGTGCTTAGGTCTGCATGGGTACTTGAGCACTCATCAGACTTGGCCTGTCTTTGCTCCCACCACCACCATTACTGTGCACGAGCCAGTGGGAAAGTCCAGGACAGCTGAATTAACTTAATAGGGGGTTCCTTGTTAATTGCCTGCAAAGACCTGGGAGAATGTAGTGTGGTCTGCCTTTTTTGCCCATGGGAGTAGGTCTAGCTCTCATACTTTCTCTGCTGCAAGCATCCTCAATTATGAAGCAAAACAGTGGCAACCATTACAGCAATGAGAACTATCCAGTGAAAATTTCGTTTGTTCTAGAGGAACAGCTCATCTTTACTGGAAAAAAAAAGGCCCATTTCTGGTTTGTGTAATTAAAAAATCTTCACAGAAAAGGTATAATCATCCTAAAATATTGTGGCTCTATAACTCTTGCTGTTGGATTTTGCTTCAAACCAGGGTATAACTCGTGCAACAGGCTCATCACATCATTCTCTGTCCCCAACGGGATGTGGCATCAAACAGTGCACTCTAAGAGATAGAGAATTATCTCACCAACATCTACAAATAGCAGAGTGATAATATTTTGCAAATAACAGAAGTGAAACAAATGCACTTGAGTGCTCATTATATTAGCATCCCCGTTAGAAATTCGCCTCAGCTCCTAAAAAAATCCCCCAGTGTATGCATGATTACAAAATATGACACGGTGTCAGTCTGTTCTCCACAGCGTAGTGTATTGCTTGACAGCTAATGTGCTTTGCTGCACTGTTATTAGCTGTCTTGCTGCAATGCAGTATGTTACAGAGAGTAACTCTGTGCAACTCTGCCCTGCTCAGCCTCAAATTCACAGAGTTAATGCTGATTATCTTGGAATGGTAATAACATGATTTTCCAGTACATGCCACAACAGAGACCATATAGTTAACAGGAGCTGTGACTGTCAGCCAAATCGCATACTGAGCACAATTATTTGAGCCATTAATTGCAGTATAGCATTTCCTCTTGAGATAACAATGATTAAAATTTGTGCTGATAGATAACTCTAGAGTAGGACTGATAAAAGAGATTTCTGGATGCACATGTAAGTCCCACCATTGACTAGAGCTTGCTGATAAGCCTGACAGTTTATCACTGCTGCAACAAGAAGGAGTTATCAATGTGAAAGTAAGGAAGTAAGCATCAATGTGAAACAGCAGAGTCCAATGGGCTGAACACCAACACTGAGTTTTCTAGGCTGCTCCTGAAAGATTTGTGCTGCTGTCTGTTTGCAGATGGTCTGAGCACCTCTCATGTAAAATCAGCTGGCATAATGAGGCATTATTAGACACTCAGCAGGAGCCACTGTCCTTGTTTTTCAGAGCAAAAGCTGCACTTGCTGAGCTGATGAAGCTTTAAAGTCTATTGGCCCAGATCTTCAGAGCTGGTCAGATAACTAACAGGTATTGATTTCAGCATGCTCTGTGAATCTGGAAACTCAGGCACTAAATCACTGTCACTGTATAGTCTCTCTGTCTCTGAGGGTCGTTTACCATCAACTAATAATGAATCTGAGAGTGCCCATCGTGGCAATGTCAATAACATGAGATAAGATTTTGTGACTACACAAGCTTCATCCCATCGGCCACCGGTGTGAAGCAGTCCCTGCCTCTCTATATAAAAGGTTATCTAAACCCAAGAATATCCCAATCTGCATTTGCACAGATCATCCGGCCCTTAACCAGCTATGAGTTCAGCTGTGGCAGTGCAAGCTCAACTGCAAAGGCCTTATTGGTGCCAGCAGCACCCACTATCCCTGCTGCTGTCTGTGGGTGGCCAAACCATGGGGCTGGAGGCAGCACAGTGGGGCTGGAGGGACTGGTGGTGTCCACAGAGAGCAACCCTCCTCACCTGAAATACTGAGACTATCCAGGAAACTCCCTAAACTGAAAAAGTTGCAGAATTGACATACCATTGTGCCCTTGGTGAACTGCACATGCATGCAAAAAAAATACAGCCATTAGCATGGACTCATGCAAGTTGCAGGAGTCAGCAATACAAAGCACAGTTAGTGCAATCACTCTACTGCAGGATGGGGATTGGGAAGATCAAAAGTGCCCTGTGCACTTTTATTAACCTCTTTTAACCTTCTAAACTCAAAAATATGTCAGTCATGAGGAGTCATCATGAGGAAAAACACTCCTGAAATTCAGCTCATGTTCCCCTTTGAAGAAAAACCCCAAAAAACAAAGAATCTGAAACTGATGTATTCTTTCTTTATGGTTTGTTTTTGGGTTTTTTTTTTCTGAGAATGACATTTTGGACCTGGACCCCTATCCTGTAACACAGCTCTGTGTGAATGCTAATACCCAAGGTCTTTAGGTGTCGTAACCTGTATATTGTTTTTAGGCTTGAGTAGCTGACACCACCACATTGCCACAGCAGAGAAAGCTTTGGTGATCTGCTACTGTTCAGATTCTAGGAAGTTAGGACAAGGAAGGACAAACACGGCTGTGCTCTGCAGCAAAGCATTTTTTTAAGACATTGCATCAAAAACCTTGCAGAGTGGTAGTAAATTGCTTAAAGTTTTGAATATTAGAGTCCATCTTATAAAATGTCATGTCTGTGTGAGCGTCCTTGGCTCCTGTGCATTCCCTCACCTGTGCTTATAAGTCTCTGAACATTGCAGTATTGCACCACTATATGGTAAGTTCACTAGGTGCACAAGAGACCCACAGCTCCCACACCTTTTCTATTTTTTGGCTTGTCCAAGCAGCTTGTGGGATGAACTGTGTGGAAAGTCCAAGTGCCTTTCCCATGAACAAGATCCTACTTACCAATAAGCTGAATATATTCTTACTTGATCCTTGTCTTCATACGAGTCTATCAACCAGCCCCTTCACCTTTCTTCAGTTCATACTTTAGAATGAAGAACAAAGGTTTCATGGGTTTGGATTCCTCTGGGCTCTGTAATTAAATAAGCAAATGACATCAGAATAATCCAACAGCATATTTAAGCATATTGTTTTAAGTTTGAAAAATAGTGCCTATGAGAGATACAGAGATATAATTAAGAATATGGAATGTCAAAGAGATGCTGTAGGATCAGGATTTTCTTGTTATGGGAGACAAAAACTATTCTTGAGTCCTACAAGAAACACAAGTGTTGCAAAGATAGAGTGATACACTGCATTGTGAGACCTTGAGGAACAGGAAATCACTTGTCTTTTAATTTTAATACTTATTATTACATCACTGAATGTCCAGTGCCCAGTGGATGCTAATTGCCAAATTAAACCAGAATCCATGGGCCAAGTCTCACATGTAACTGCTTGCTATGTTTTTCTGCAACCTGGCTTCACTGGGAAAGAGATGTGGCCAGTCTTTAAACAAGCACCAAACAATGCATAAAATGGCCTATAAAATGACCCTCTAAGCTTCTGTTTGGTGTTTGACAAACATTTCTTATCGATGTGTATCCTAGCCATCTGCTGGTTCCTGCTCTATTAGTTTTCTCTCTGTGTAGGTTGTTGGTATTCTCCCCACACTGGCTCTGCTGCTCAGGCAATCCATCACAGGAATCCATCTCACATGTCAGTAATGTTGTTGCCATTCAGGCAACAAGACATGGGTAGAAATATGAAATAGAAAATGATCCTCTTAAGTCAAGGAAAAAAACAACCAAAAAACACCAAAAAAACCCCTGAAAATTGGTCATTGGCTAAGTCTGGTGTTTTCAGTCCCAGAAATCATTCCCTGTTGTCTGGTGTAGAGGAAGTTTGTCACCTCTGCACAGCCTGGGTACAGGACAGAAAAAAAGACTTTGATAAATGTCAAAGCTACTTTGACACAAGAGTCACTATCTAGGATTCCAGCTTTGTTTCCCAGCAATTGCTGTACTTCTCAAGACAATTATTTGCACTGACTCATGAAACAAAATCTCAGTACAGATAAGGAAATTAACACAACATTGTTTTTCAATTTGTAAATAAAAAACTAGAGTCCAGTAGTCATAGCCTCCTCGTGGTTCGGTCACTACCTGAGTTTCCAAGTGATTTCATTGAGATTGGCTCTGGACTCCCATTCCTAGAAACCAGATAATTTCCTTATTCACATGAACTGCCTGGCCTCACACCTCAGCTCAGATCAGATACCACACAGTCACAGAATATAGATTGTTTTGAGTCCTTTGAACACCAGATCTTTGTTCCAAGTAAAAAATTGTCTGAGGACAACTTCTTTAATTTGAACTTTGATTGTATGTTACAGTACAGAGGACTGCCCTGCTACTGGCACTTACAGGAATGTGAAGCTACACGTGATGTTAAGAGATTGCTAAATCTCCTGCAGCCTGACAGGAGCAAGGCTGACACATCTCCATAGCCCCAGATCCAGCCATCAGTGAGGGTGCACTGGTGACCCCAGAAGGCACACCTGCATACATAATATGTGCATATACAACACATGTATACATCATGTGTATATGCTGGCCACACAGAGCAACAGAGAATATAGCACTCCAAAGGACACAAAACACACCAATGGCCTCATTCTTTCCTCTGTCAGTTCAGGCGAAGTGTCCCATGCTGGGAAATGTGATCCTGCAAGGTGAATTCCTTCAGCAACTGTGTTCAGACACTCAGCTGTTTCAGGAGTTGCACTGGGTTCCCAATTTCCCCAGCTGCTGGCACTTGGATGTACAATCCCCTGAGACTGCCACCCTGCAGCTGCTGCTATGGATGACTCTCTGATATGGAAAAACACACACAGGTGGGTCTCAGCTGACATCCAGATTCCACAGTCTGTCTGATCTGAACCCTCTGGTCCCTCCAGCAGCCAGCTTGGTCTCTCCAGACACCAGAGTCACTTTCTCACCAAAGGGATAAGGACCTTCAGCCCCTAGTCTCAGTCCAGCCTAGTCTCTCCCTCATGCACAGAGGACGGCGAAGTTTGCCTGGAAATATGGCCAAAAGTGGGATTTAGTCAGAATCCAGGATGGACTACGCTGGTCACACGCAGGACACAGCCAGGCAGGTGCACTGACCAGCCCATATTTGTACACTGCATCCCCTTATCCTTCTGTTTTTCCACTCACCTCTCCCCAAAACAACTTGGTCTCCCTTTCCCCCATCCTTCACAGAACATCCCGTAAGTCCCAGCAATCCTAAAATATCCTTTCCCTGTTTCTCCGGTGGTGATCCTCACATCCCTGGCAGTGACCCCTTTGTCAATGGGGTGATGAGGTGCTCCAGCCCAGGGTCTGAGGCTCCCCAGAACATCCCAGAGGGGTGAATTGGGCATCATGTCAGTGATGGGGACACTGGGAGTCTACATGTCTCTGTGCCTTAGGGGTCCTTCATGGTATCATCCTTTGATGCCCAAAGAGCAGCCACTTGGGACATAACTGGGGCTCCCCACACTGATTCTGAGGGCTTCCCTATGCGTGGGGAGCAGCCTCATGCTGCATAACTGAGGACAAAACTATTACATGATTTGCCAAAGGCTACACAACTACAGTGCATCAAATGCTTCGCTTTAAATCTTCATGGTGTTTAAGTTCTTTTAAAAACTCAGTCCTATTTTCAGTCACCAAAATGTGGATTAAAAAAATATCTAGGTTGGAAAATACCCATCTGAAGAAAGTCACTTAAGTACTCATTTCCTAAAATGTGGTCTCAGGCTTAAATTGGTTTCCTCATAAAAATGCTGCAACAGAGTACATATATTTCCTCTGGTATCACGTTTCTACCTATAGAACAAATATGAAGTACTTGAAAACTTCACCTGTGCCTGATTGCTCTAAACAGCCAAACTAACAGATCATGAATCCATTCTGATGAGGATGAACTCCTAAGTAAACCATATTTTTTTTTATTCCTTAATGCTCCTTTTAATAGGAAGTTATATTTTTATAAAAATAAAATAGAACAGGAAGTTGCTTGCAGAATCATAATTTAGTCACTGAAAAAGGCTTTATTACAAATGATTCAGTGAAGAAAGTTTTACTTAAACTGAAATGCTGTACTTCAAAGCTTGTATCATAATATATAATACTACCAGTGAGAAATAAAACACATCATAGCCTTGCAAAGAAGAATTATTACAACGTGTGTGAATCAGTCATATAGAAAGGGATAGGCTCCCCATGGTCTGAGGAACTTTAGTTGCTTTGCTGAACAGCTAGGCTATTTTCAGAAACTCAGATACATTATTTATAATGTAAAGAATAATTATGAACTGTCTTTTTCTCATAGGTAATTTATACATACTTTTTCAGTTTTAAGCCATTCACCTTTGTCCTGTCCTGCAACTACATGCCCTTGTAAAAAGTGTCTCTCTGTCTTTCCTGTAGGCTCCCTTCAGGTACTTGAAGACTGCAATTAGGTCACTCCAGAGCCTTCTCTTTTCCAGGGTGAACATTCCCAATTCTCTCAAATTTACTCATATGAGAGGTCTGGCTCCACCCCTCTGATCATTTTTGTGCCCTCCGCTGGACTTGCTCTAGCAGGTCCCTGTCCTCCCTGTGCTGGGAGCCCAGAGCTGGATGCAGGGTTCCACTTGTGGTCTGAGCAGAGCAGAGGGGCAGAATCCCCTCCCTGCCCTACTGCCCACGCTGCTTTGGATGCAGCCCAGGACACGTTTGGCTTTCTGGGATGTGAGTGCACATGGCTGGGTCATGTCCAGCTTCTCACCCACCCCCAAGTCCTCTGCACAGGGCTGCTCTCCATCTGCTCATCCCCAGCCTGCGCTGACACTGGGGGATGCCCTGACCCAGGTGCAGCATCTTGCACTTCATTTAGTAAAACCTCCTGAGATTGCCATGGAGCCACTTCTCAAGCTTGCCCAGGTCCCTCTGGATGGTATCCTGTCCTTCAGGTGTGTCAGTAGCACCACTCAGCTTGGTGTCCTCTCAAAACCTGTTAAGGGTGCACTCAATCCCTTATCTGTGTCATTAATGAGGATATTAAATAATACTGGTCCCAGGATGGACTCCTGAGGGACATCACTTGTCAGTGATGTCCATTGGGACTCTGAGTCATTGATCACCAGCCTCTGGATGTGACTGTCCAACCACTTTCTCATCCATGTCACAATCTACCCATCACATCCATCTCTCCACACTGTACATTACCCCAAATTAATATGGAAAAACTGCAATATCTTTAAAATATTTTATACAAAGAAGCCTTCTTAGTATGTCCTCCTTTTCTCTGGTGTTATGCTCACACTGTCAGTGATGTTCTGGGTACTAATGCTGACAGTCACACTTTGGGGGTGTCAGTGTCTTGGGGTCTTTACAGGAGTAAGGGCTGGGAGCAGATGTGTCTTCCTCTTTTTCTTCAGGAGAGATCGGATGGTAATCCTGATTGTCTTGGGGTACACACTGCATCATTTTTATCAATTTTCTTATCCTTTTTTATTAAATTGCAATTTTCTTATTTATGTTTGTTCAGTTCTCTTTAGGACCTCAATAACTAATTTTCCTGAACAAGTTCCTTAGAGAAAGCCAGAGGTTTTCTCTCACTCCATGTTGTCTGTATAATGAGCTGTCCAGATGCTACCTTTTTTAGGTAAACCATATTTTATCTTTCTGGAAAAGAACTTAGATTATGGGATGCATACTTTCTTTCCATCCCCAAATCATTGATGGAGCTACATTTACATTCAAATCTCACCTTCTCTGCCCTTTTTTTTTGAATTTTCTTCTCATGCCTTAGTTTTCTCAGTTTAATTAGAGAGTAAATTAAATCACAATGTCATAAAATTACTGGATGCACTGGCATTTAAATAAGTTATTAACATATTGTTTGAAACTCTGAATAAAACACTTGGGCAAGGCAATGTTCTTGCACCAGGAATTTGCCTTGCGCTATACAATTTATAATTGGCATCTGGACTTCATACAAATAAGATATTTGGATTAGACCAGGAAGGGTAACAGCCATTGGTTTTAAGCCTACTTAAATTTTAATATTATTTTAAATTTTACTTTTTAATTTTTAGTTGTAGTTCATTTTAAATCAATAAGGGTAAATGTTCCTTATTCCTTTTGCTGAATGATACATAAAAGAGCCCTACAGCATGGGGAACCTATTGCTTAAAATACAAGTTTTTTCCAGCTGTCTAATATTTATTTAAGCTCTTATGCCTCCATGCTAGAGCATTTTAACAGACTTATACAGTCATAAAATGTGTGATCATAAATACATTATATATGGTCAGCAGGTTGCAGAGCTTTGCCTAAACTGAACAAGCTGTTCAATTTATTCATCAGTGACCTGGATGTGGGGACAGAGTACACCCCCAGCAAGTTTGCTGATGATACAGAACTGAGAGCAAGGACTGATACCCAAAGGCAAATGCAGGTTCCTGCACCTGGAGAAGAATAACCCCAGGCACAGCACAGGCTGGGGGTAACCTTCTGTAAAGCAGCTCTGCAGAGAAGGATCTGGTGGACAACAAGCTGTCCTTGAGCCTGTGGTGCCCTTATGTCCAAGAAGGCCAGAAGGATCCTGGAGGATCAGGAGGAGCAGAGCCAGCAGGTCAGGGGAGGTGATCCTGCCCCTCTGCTCAGCCCTGGGGAGGCACATCTGGAGTGCTGTGTCCAGCTCTGGGCTCCCCAGTTCAAGAAGGACAAGCCTTCAACTGGCAGTCCTGTCCAGCAATAGGGCCTGGCTTCAGCTTCCCAGAAAGCTGACAAGCTGGGGAAATTAGCTGGCTTACTTCCTGCCAGTGAGTATTTACTAGGACAGTGCATGGAGAATACTTTGAAATACTTTCCCTTGTTTGTTTGGACCTCGTATACATTCAGAAGGATTCCTATAAAGGATATACACAATGTATGTATTTTTGTGTTGGGGTGGTGTGTGTAATAACAGATTTGCTAACGTGTAATTCAGCAGAAAACAATTCTTTGGATTCAGATTATCCCCATTTATTTTTGTCAATGTGTCTCTCAGCGGGTTTCATCTATCTGCATGTGTGCTTTCAATCACTATCAGGTGTCTCATAATCATTAAAAGGCATTATCCTGACATTATTCTCTAAAACAGAGAGGTACTGCAATCCATAATTTATAAATGAGGAAATGAGATGCAGTAGCTGACACAGATCATCTACAATGTCCATGATGAAACTGTAGAATGATCCACGTCCTTTGAGTCCCAACAGGTGTCCCAGGCTCTGGCTACAATAACTTGCACAGCACTGTTTTTCACACTTGAGAGGATACAGGTAACAGTCCAGAGTGAAAAATATTGCCATCAACATCTTAATTTATATCAGAGAAATAAATTAAAAAAAAAAACAAAAACCCACCCAGAGATAAAGCATTTACTTTTTGTGAAGTCTGTCCATTGCAAAACATGTGCTAGGTTTGGTAAAACTTCCATTAAATCTGCTCGCAAACTTACACTGGCTCATTTTGATTCTATTGGATCATTTCTGTTAAGGAACAGAACTCTTGCTTTTCCTGTTACTTTGCTGCATTTTGAGCTGTCATTGCTCTGTTTCCACACAACCTTTGAAGCATGGCCTCTGTGAGCTCCCAATGGATGCAGCAAAGCTTCTAAATACTTGCCTGCAGTCAGTAGGATAACTTGAGATGCAAAGCTGGTCAACATAGGTACCCTGAGGAGCTGTAGGTTCCAGGGCAAGTTTCCAGTATCCCGTGAAATAGGCAGGAATTTTTTTCACTGACCGTGGTGGGATTTGGTTCAAGTTCATTTTCACTTCAACTTGCAAAAGACATGAAAGGCAGTAGTAAACATGGGAAATATTTCAACCCTTTTTGCTCAAGGCAGTCAGCTTACCAGGTCCATGCTTGCAGTGCAGGGTCACCCACGATTGCATGAAGCCATTCCTGTGCTAAGAGGGTGTTTGCACTTTCTAAGAAGCGTGGAAAACCCATGAACCAGAAGTCAAGCTCAGAGGCTGCCAGCAGCTGCAGAGGCAGCAAAGGCACTGCAAAGTCTGAAGGACTGTGGTGAAAGTCGGCAGGGAGGCTTAACAGGCTTGAAATGATAAAGTGAGTTGTTATCTATGAAGATGCATCATATCTATTACAGGAGAGCAAAAAGCTTGTCCCAGACCAGCAAAATATAAGACAAAGTGAAAGAAGAAAAATGCATATCAGTTCAAATAAATATGAATGATCAAATTAAGGCAGGTGCCACTTTACATCTCCCAGACATATTAATCCATCAAAAATTACATGAGGTATTGGCTTTAGCTGGGGCAGAGTTAATTCTCTTCCTAGCACCTGCTATGGGGCTGTGTTTTGGGTTTGTGCTGGAAACTGTTGATAATACAGGGATGCTGAGCAGGGCTTTCACAAAGCCAAGGCATTTCTGCTCCTCACCCCACCCCACCAGTGAGGAGGCTGAGGGTGCACAAGGAGCTGGGAGGTGACACAGCCAGGACAGCTGACCCCAACTCATCCAAAGGACATTCCACATCCTATAGCATCATTCTCAGCATATCAAGATGGGAGAGAAGAAGCAAAGGGGAACACATTCAGAGGGATGGACTTTGTCTTCCCAAAAACTGTTATGTGTGATGGAGCCCTGCTTTCCTGGGGATGCTTGAACACACCCGCCTGACCAAAGGAAGGCATGAATTAATTCCTAGTTTTGCTTTGTTTGAATGAACATCTTTTGCTATTAAACTGTCTTTAATCTCAACCCAGGAGTTTTCTCATGCTTACCTTTCTGATTCTCTCCCCCATCTCCCTGGAGGCAGTGAGCAAGCAGCTGTGTGGGATTAGTTGCTGGTGGGGGTTAGACTGCAACATCAGGGAACACAGGACTTCTTTCTCTTTGTCACATATCCATCTTGCTTTGCTCATGTAGTGCAAAAGGAAAAAAAAAGGAAAGCCTAGAAAGTTTTAATTTTCTTCATAAGAAATAAAGGTCTGTTGCTCAGGGAAATGGTGGAGCCACTATCCCTGGAGGTATTTGAAAGATGTGTGGACATAGCACTTAAGGATGTGCTTAAGTGGGGGATTTGGCAGTGCTGGGTTAACGACCAGACTCAAAGATCTCAGAGGTCTTTCCCAGCCTAAACAATTCTGTGATTCTATGAAGTCAGCAGCTCTCCATCACTGTTAGCAGACTTCCCCTGCTGCTGGATGCTGAGCAGGTCTCTCTTTGGCAGCACACAGAGAACCAGCATCGCAGCTGCTTGTGTCCAGGACAGAGAACTGAGAGGGAAGCTGTGGAGACAGGGGAAGCAGCACAGACAGTGTTAGTCATGCTGGGAGGCAGGCAGAGGAAATGAAGCAGGAACGGAAACAAACAAGCAAACCCAGCTCAAGGCTAAGCTGCGCCCAGAACAAAGGTTCAACTAAAACATAATTTATAGCATTGTAAACAAGAAGGGAAAACATTCAGCTCACAGAATGAGGAAAACAGCTGTGTCCATTGCTCTATTCTCACACCCTCCCAGCCAGCAACATGCCCTAGGAAGAGTTTCACAAGCATACACGGAATTCCCCTGGGAGGGCAGTGGTGATTAGGACTGCGGCTGCGTTACTTCCCAACCTGTGCAGAGCCTGGCACAGGCTGACATGCACTAATGCACTTGACGTGTCTCAGCAACTGTGCCAGGCTGTCTTGGGGCTCTGCATACTCTATTTCCCTGTTCAACTCATGTTAAATGCTAAATGGAAAGAAGCAAACTTCATAGTGCATTGCATATCTCGTGGATTTTGATGATGAGCCCTTGGGGAGGGGAGAAGCTGTTTGGTTCGGAAGGCATAGGACATAGTAGTCTGGACCGTGAAAATATGCATTCTGCTCCAAAGAGAGCACAAATTATGACCTGAATCTCAGTGGAAAAGAAGTTGAAATGTTAAATTGCTTTGTCTCAAGGCTGAGGATGTGGCTTTTTCATGTCCAAGGAACTCATGTCATATTTCATGCAATGAGATAAGTATATCTAAATAACCTAAAATTGTGGTTTAGGATAAAAAAGCAGTGGCAATATCTTGGCTAGAAGATACTGGCCTAGAACTGAGTATTTTACATTTAACATATTCTTCCAAAATACTAGTAACTGAGCACCCCTCTGTGAGAAATTCAAAGCCAATGGGACAGACAGCAGATTGGATCCTGCTCACTGGTTCCCACATTCAAGGCTTTTCATCCTCTGGGGTCACTGGAGTTTTCCCACTGACTTCACAGAGGCCAGGTGTCACCACAGACAGGGCTGCAAAACCCACTTCAGCTTCAAGAATGAATCTGTAACCTGCAGAGTCTCACAACCTTCTCACCACTATGTTTTTTTGTACGACCTACTTAGCTATTGTGTTTCATTAATTTGGGGGTAAAAAAAAAGGAAAAATTAATTTAAAGTTCTTGCATCATTTTTAATCCCGCTTTTCCCTCAAAAAGTGTGTTTTCCTTTCTGCTCAAGGAATGTCTTCTCAGTTCCAGGAAACCAAACACCTACACTATGGCAGATACAGGTTTCAGGTCTCTCCAGAGACATAATGGGCTGACTGTCTACGTGCCATTTCAGTCCTCAAGTCCTCTACAACCTAACTTCACAGTAGCTGAGAGCCTAAACAGACAGCAACACCCATTAGGTGCTTATGCTCATGTCTGTGTGCTTGTTCCAGCCCACCACCAACGTGTCCCTGCTGAACTGCTGAGAGCTCCTATCACAGCCTCTGCTGCTGACCCCTTCTGAGGCTAAACAAGTTCACTGTGCTCACAAAACACAGACAAATACATTTCTTGGAGCAGGTTAAGTCCAAGAGCTCAGGGACATGACAGTTCCTTCTTTGTGGAAGAAAACACAGGAGCATGACAGAGAATGAGTTATGGGTAATCCAGCTACACACCACAGAAATTATGGGAAAGAAGAGAGGATGCAGACCTTGTCTATGGAGCACATTGGCAATAGTCGTTGAGGTCCTTTATGGTAAAGGGTTGACCTGGATACAAGAGCAGGTGGATATTCACTGCTTTTAAATGGCAGGGATTCATGGGGTGTCTGCTCCTACTAGACACGTCATATTTAGTTCACTGTGCTTTCTGAAAATTCCCTGCTTACGTGCCTGTATGTCTCCTTGAATTGCAGAGGAGTGCACAGGTTGCACTGAAGGTAGAGAGTTTTCCTGGCTGGCAGTAGTAGCTGGTCAGTACAGCAGCTAAGGTTTTGATTGAATCTGTCAAAGGAAATACATTTGAAATTATTACAACTTAACCAAAGAGGCTCAAAAGTCAAGAGAAATAAAACTAAGTGTCAGAAATTGAAAGGGTTTGTACCTCAGTGCTCATGGTTATAACAATATTTTGCATTAATTTGAAGGGGAAGAAAGATACATTAGAAAAAATTAAAAATGGAAAAAAATATATATTTGATCTCAACCCAATATTTTAGTGTGATTTTCCTTGTAGTGAGGCCTACCAGACTGAAAATCCGCCCAAGGGAGGGGATTGCAGCTCCATCAATTGGATGATATAATTGCTGCATTTTGTATCTTTGGTAAAGCCTAAAAACCTCTCTCTGAACTGAATCCAGTCCAGGATATGCCTTTCTAGAGAAAGCAGAATGCCTAATAAAGCTGCCATAATATTTACTTAATTTTTGCAGATTTAATGGCTGTGAGTTGAACAAGCATGCCATATGCTTGTAAGTCAAAGCATCCCTTTTATGTTTTGAACAAGAGCTATTCTCTTGAGCATGGGAAAACATGTGAAACACTTCTTTTATTTTCAGCCTCTTAGCTGTTTTATTTTACCTCTTTCCAGTCCCTTATTTAATGAGGGGATGGTCTCTTAAGTAAATCTTAGCTAGGTTTGTTCTTCAAACTGCCAAGATCACGGCAGCCAGTGCTCACCAGTCAGCTTCTGAGCTATACATTCAAGGTGGTGATGAAACAAATAATGCACAATGGTTACTAATTTTGATCATGCAGATACTGTTGTCAACATCTGGCACCTGTCGCTTCACATGTGCACACAGGCATATTAATTCAAAAGCATCCAAACATAATCAAGAGTCATTTCAGCAAACTTTTGGGGGGATTAAAGAATTACAGTGAGGATAACCATGCCTTTTGTCCATAGAGTTTGAAGCACATTACAAAGTTGGCATCAGAAGCTCACAATTTAAAATGGAGAATAAAATGAATAGAATACTCTGTGATGTGGAAGGCATGTGAAGAGCACATACTGTGGGGCCTTGTGGAAAAGTTGTTCATGATTTTAGATTTGGCATCCATTTTTCAAATCTTCTTTGCTTCTTTTCCAGAAGTTAGAAATTTCTACCAGCCCTGGTAAACTCTTAGCACAATTGTGTTATCATTCCTCACTCAAAACAGCACTGTCTCACAAATTTTGAGCGCCAACCATGTTGAAGGAGTCTGATCTGACCAGTCTTCATGCAGCTGTGGAAACTTGCTTCTGAACCAGTAGAACTGTCTCACTGTAGGCTGACATGGAGAGCTGGTTTTGTCTCAAATCCACTCTTACATAGAAATACTGGAGCTTCTGATGATAGCTGCAAGCCTGGTATGGCCCATGTCTCTGTCACCCTCTTTGACTGCCAAGCCTCTGGTATGTTTTGGGTTACTAAAGATAGGATTTATCTAATTCCATGCATCTTGAGTGTGGTGTCTGGTCCAAGCTGACTGTCTGAGCTCCTTTAGTCATTGAAAAAAGAAGTGCATCCAGAGAACAATTTGTAGTCTTTTTGAACATTCCTCCATCCTTACAGTCACCCAAAATGAAACTGAGATTACCAGAAACAAGAGGCTTTGGACACCTGGAGTTAAGGGACCTGATTCCACCCCCCCAGATGAGTGCTAAAAAGGTTTGTTCAATCTGCACAACTTTTCGTTTGTTGCCACATCTAGTCTGAGAGAGCTTCTTACATTTCCCGACTCATTTTGCTTTTTCAATACCAACCCTGAAAACTTCAAGTATTTTAAACAACAGAAGGGCACTTAGTTCCTGTACCACATTTGGGTCTTTCCTCCACAACCACCCATGCTGAAGCTTGCTTACTTCCCTTGACCTAGGCGGGATCCCACCACTCAGGACAGGTTTTTAAAGGCTTTCCAATTATTAATTTCTGAAGGATGAGGGAGGAAATTAATTTTCTTCACTATTAGCATCTTGAATCCTGACCTCTCTCTCCTGACTTCTAGCGAGATTAACCTGCAGACAAAAGCAGTTGGCCATACTGTGTCAAGCAGCTTTTCACCGATGAAGGATGCTTACACCCTGAGAAAATCATTCTACTTTATGTAGAAAATCATTCTACCTTTATCATTTCTCCCAGAGAGTTTCTATCTTGCTGCTGTCAGAGGTCCAGATTCTGTTTACACAAATGGAGGTGAGGCAGGACTGAGGCATGGCCTGCCTTGCCTCCATTTTTAAGATCTTGACATTATTGTTGTTTATATGTAAAAAAAACATGAATATAAACAGAACTGAATGGAAAATAAAAATAGGGGAAACATATATAATTTCTTTTATTATCTTCCAGTATTTTTGAGAGCTTATAATTCTTTATTATAATTTACTATACAGGATCAGGCCATAGTTTTGCCACATCAAAGCTTCTTCACTTACAACTCCGCTGCATTTCTCTTTCTTTACTCAGAGACCCACACAAGAGTAATAAATTATTTTCTTTATGAGAACTGCAGCATCCCAGGACAATGGATTTAACCACTGCCCCCGATTCTGACAATATCACTGGCTCTACACCAGCTTTCCTGCACTGACGACTTAGACACAAGCTTTCTATGTCCCTGAATTCTTTTTGGTTTTGAGTTAATTTAGTATTCAGTGCACAATTATGACAAAGACAAATACGTGGCTGTGCTCATTGTCATCTATGTCTATGCTATTAATTTGAAGCAATATATTTTGTGTGCACAAAGTATTCTGTTTACCTGATTTTTTTCATTATTACATTACCCCTTAACTAAACTCAGAATGTTTTCTCTATATTTTACATCACTATCATTTCATGTCCTTCTACACACCTGTGCTTTTCCTAGGTGGATTGAATTCTGTACACTAGATGGGCCCACTTCTGTAGAAGTGGAATCACTGCTAATGCACTGTTTTTTGGGTGCCTATCCTTAGTTCCATAAAACAAACCCAGTTAATTACATGCAGTATAAATTCCCTCATCACAGATTATCTTGAAAAAGGGCCTTCAGTGCTGGCAATTATTTATAATGTAAGAGGCAACTACACGACATCTTTTTAATCTCTACTTTGTTGCCAGTTTCCAGATGTCAGAAACGTCCAGATGCTAGGGGAGCTGTTTCAATTGAGAGAGTGAAACTCATCTGGGAGGAGTGGGGAATCATTAGGAGCATACATTTGAAAAACCAAGCAAACGGAATCTAAGGAAGTACAGATGACTGGGAATGGATGGGTCCTCCAGCAGCAGCATGCAGAAATGGCCTTGTAGCTCAGTGCCCAACAAATGAGCTGGAAGAGCAGTGAGCAAAGATAAAATACAAAACAGAGATTCAGGTAGTATTCATACTGCTGAAGAGATTGTTCACTCTCAGGTGCACTCTTGTATTGCTATTCAAACTGGTATGGATCAGGGAGTGTTAGAAGAAAGAATATTTTATTATGTTTTTGAATGGTAAAACTGATGGATCATCCTTTGTCCCGCTTTATTAGGAGCCTGTCTCTGTGAGGTGCTGATGTATGGCAGGTGGAACACTAGACTTTATTGGCTTTCTTGTGCCCACTGCTCTGGAATTGGTGGAAGACTACAAGTCAGTCCTTTCTGCATGGACTGTACAAAAAACCCTTTTACCACACACTTTCTCCCACCCTTGTTGCAGGACAGAAGAGGGTGACTGCTGCCTGCTTTAATTCCTGCTAAGAGCAAAAGTAGCAAGAAATTTGGTAGCTTTATGTAACCTTTATTGGGATAAAGACCTCTGTTTTTTAACATGTGTTTACAGTCGCACTGCTTGAGTCTAGACATCTGTAAATTTACAATCTGATGTAAGCCAACTACCAAGGATTGCTGTAAGAGATAGAAAGGATTTTACCCTTTAAATGAAATAGCACTGGGCTTGATCTTCACCTACTTAATGAGTCTTGCCAGGGGAATACAAGGTTCCCAGATCAGGAATCCCATAGGGAGGCCAAATGCACAAATTGCAATGGAAAATTATGATTATAACTAATCTTGTAGATGTAGTTTACAAGTAACATTATTTAGCATGTATGGGGTGTCCTGTGTTAAATAAGCTTGACTTCATATTATCCCATTAATATCAAGTATAAGAAGAAGGAAAAGTTTAAAACAAACTGAAAAATTACTTGTTGGACTAGAGTTGTAAATGGGAGCTTATTTGTGATGCTGTACTGAGTTAATGGGTTTTTGCTATTTGATCTGTCTTTAGATTTCTCTATTTGTCCGTTCAAGAAAAAATCTGAGCATAAAGATACCATCTTGCTGCTTCTGAATTGTGATGAGTTTCCATGGTATTGAGATCGTCATACTAAACACTAAATACTTAGTGCTGTTCACTTCTAGACATCAATTTACTTCACATTTTTGGGTTTTACAGATCTTGAAACTGGAGATGCCTAGGGGTCTATCCATACACAGAGGCCCTGATAAAATAAATGAACTGAAGCAATCTGGTTCTGTCATGGTGAGCTGACTCTTCTACCCATATTGTGCCTCTGCTGGAGGGGACAGCAGTAGCTGCAGCATTCTCTGCCTTCCTGTCTGGTGCAACCCTGTGCTATCATGTAGTGTCCCATCAATGTCACAGCTCTATTCATTTCTGTGTATCACAGTGTGGCATTTTGCCCCTTGACTTCCCCCAGCTTTTTCCAGGAATCACTTCTTGTATGCCTGTTTTTGCACTGCTTTCCAACAATTTGAATCTAATTTCCCCTTTAACAAGATTAATGCACTCAATATTGTCTTTCACAAAACATTTTGTTCATCAGCTTTTTATGGATTTGTGCTTTTCATTGATTTGTGGGAGATCCAGGGTGACAGTCTGCTCCATCCTCCCCATCTTGGGAGGTTGCAGAGGAACCTGACTCACTAATGTACCAGTTAAGCACAGAGTGTGCACAACATGTATGAGTAAATTAAATGTGCCCAGAGTCTTTCTTTGGCCCTGAGACCAGCAGGGCTGAACTAGCTTGTGTCCATAGAGTGAGCTCTCAGAGCTTCCAAGATCATGGGGCTGTATCCAGGCAGGCCCATGGAAATAACGCTTGTGTCATGACCAGGAATAGTGTGGGTGAGAGTACCGGCAAGAATAAAAAGTATATAGGGAACCTTACTAAACAGGTCAACAGCTCCTGTGCCAATCCTATGAATATCTTTTCACCACTCTTTAATCCACAGTGATCTGTGGTAGAGGAAGGGAAGAGAAACATCTCCTCCATTTTTTGTAATAGTCCATTACACTGGAGCTTCCATCTTCACCCTGGAAGCATCAAGAAATCACACCCCTGTGAAAGCTGTTCAAGGCAAAGTGGATTCTTACACATGGCTTAGCTACACTGAAAATTACTAAAAAACATTTCCAACACCCCCTGCTTTGTCTCTCAGTCTTCTGAGTAAAATCCTACCTGGTGTGCTGGCCAGTGCTGCACTAACCTCCCTGTGTGGCTGTGGAGGACCCTGCAAAGCCATGTACAAGACATGTGATGTCCTCAGCAGCAGTAGTGCTGGTGGTGGGAATCTGCCTGAGCTTGGGAACAGGATGGGCAATAGGCGTTTTCACAGGGAGCTGCCTGGCTCTGACTCACAGCACATCATATGTGAGTCCCTAAATGGCATATTGAAGAATTATTTGTAGTCCTTAATATGAAACACTATCCCTTCCTACCTGCTTCCAGTGTGCAAGGAATTTAACTTTCTTTTTAAACCCGTGCCTTCTGTCTCAGTCAGGAAGGATGCAGAGCTGGCCTTTAATCCCTGAAGGAAATGTAAGTGAGAAATATTTAACGTTTTACAATCACAGTAGAACTTTTTTTCATTGTTCAGATTCTGTGAATACATCTGGAAGGGCTTGGACATCTAGCTCCCCAAAGCACCTACACAATAGAGGTGAATCACAGTCCCCAAGCTCCTGAAGCTAATGCCTGTTCACTCTAGTCCATTTTGTGCATTGCTCACAAATCAGGGGGTTTTGTACTCCTCACTGCTCAGAGCTTTTGAAACAGGCTCCTGCATAGGAAAAGCTTTTCTGATTCCTGTAATTTGTATGAGAAAGATTCAGTGGGACTGTTTTTTCCTGTCTTTAATTGCTTCCTCATCAACTTAGTTCACGAAGCTCCCAAAACATAGCAATACTGTCCTTCAGCATTTTACTTTATCTTCATGTGAAAAGGAAAGCTCTGATCTGATTCTACCCATGTCTGAAAAGGATAGTGGTTTATTTTACTGCAGAATAATGACAGCTGTGGATATAGAGACTTATCAAATAGTGCTCACACATGAACAAGCAACTGCAAGTATTGGCACTGTCAAAGGAAAGCTGTCAGGGAAAGATCATGTTGTCATAAACCAAGAGAAGCTAAAATTAAATTAGTTGCTGAACATATTGAACACACAAGCAATAACTAAATTATTATTTTTATTTAAGAAATCTGAAATGACTATTTTTATATGCTAAACCCCACATATCATTAAAATATTAAATTAAAATATTATTTATAGTAATTAATAGATGTTAAGAGCATGGAACAGGTCTAAGCTGCACATGTACCAAATAGTCATAAATGTACATAAATACATTAAATTGGCAAAATAATGACCTGATAAGCTCTGTAATAATTTGTTATTTATTGAAATAAATTTATTTCAAATAATCTGTTAAGCCTCTATACCTAAATTTATATATGAAGGTTTAATAAAAATTTCTTCTTTCCTACTCATGCTGTAATGACTCAGAACATAGCTTGCAATAGTATTTAATAATGTGGAGTAGTGCAGTACATCTTATGAGATGACCTGAGAAGAGTCTGTTATTATGGATTTGTTTTACAGAGCTGAAAAAACCCACAGCTGGGCAGTTTTTGTGTTGATTTTCCATTACTAAGAACTGTAAGATTGGAGGAAAGCTAGGAAGAAGAAGGTGGGTTTTCTCTTTTCTGTATAATCCTATCACCTACTGGCAGAAACAACATTTCTGCCTAGACCTGGTCATCTTGTTGTTTTTACACCTGTACAAGGAATTTTAGAGCAACAAATGCTCCTGGAAAACACATATAATAAAGGAGTATTTGGAAGCACTATGCAGTGTCCATCAGGGTCCTTTCCCTTACCCAGCTAGATATATAATTCAATCTCAGACCCATCATGTATTTTGTGTTTGCTAGGGCACCTTGTGTTCCAGAAGCTCAAAGCCCATTACAAACAGAACTACCCTTTCACAGTAGGCTGGATGATGATATATTGGCATTAATATTTCACAGAGTGATGAAGGAATCCAGCACCTTACTTAGAGTCACACGGATAGTGGAGTGCTTTATGCCAGTGAAGATCAGTAGGATGCACCCTGCTCACCAAATTTACTGAGCAGGCTCCTGCCCAACCTAAGGGCTGCCATGCCTCCTTCTTTTCTCAGATGGGATGCAAATGTCAAATGAAAAAGGTTTTGCCTCTCAGTTGCTGGTCCTACTGCATATTATTCCCCTTAATGGTATATCAGGCACAGTTATATCCTAAGGTCCCCCAGAAAATACCAAACATGCCACTCACAGAAACATAAAAGGAGAAGTATTATCTGTGTACAGAAAGAAAAAGGGTTAAATACAGTAATTTACATCTCATCCCTACACCCAATAGACTATAAATGATAGAATGAAATTGCAAAATGTGTTTGCCTGGTTTAAGAAAAAGCAAATATACAAGAGCTGCCTAATTAGGCGAGGAGCTAGGACTGCACAGATGTTTTCATCTGTTCTCATGCCATCAGGAAGCATTGAACAACCCCACTACAGACACTGTGAGGTCATTTTTCAGAGTTCTTTGTAATTATATAACAGATAGCTCATTGGTAAACAGCCTTTATTAATGAACCACAAATAGTCTCCTCCCTGAGGCCATGTTAAAGCACGTTGTACTGATTGTGAATAGGCCACTGATAAGATGGGATAAAAAATTCCGTTATAAGCTTACAAAATCCTCACAAAATGCATATCTAGTATTCAATCTTTATTATAGCGATGCTTATGAGGGATGCATTGAGACACTTGTAAACTCCTAAGCAAACCTATATTTGAGGCATTTGCAGGATTTGGTTCTAGATTCTGTGGAAGACAATGGGTCTGCAAAATTCAGCTGTAAATACTTTGAATTTTGTAAGTTTTGTATTAGCCCAGGAAAGGTTTTATTAATTTTTTTTGAGTATGTTACCATAGGACACTACAGGTGTGGTATTCTTTATAGTTCCATGGTTACAGTTCTTACAGATTCTTAGTTCTGGTCTTAGAGAAATACATGCTGAAATATGTGAGTAAGAGTTTCCATTTTCAAAAGGCCAGAAAGCTGACCAAGTCCATCTGAAAGCCATGGATTTCTGTATCAGCTCTGATTATGGTCACTTAATATCTCTAATCCCAGATAGTTACACTTGTTTGGAAAGGCTACCAGGCACTGTCTTCAGTGCCTAAACTTAGTCCTTAAATCTCTTCTTTGCCTGGCTATTAGAGACTGTGGCTAACAAGAACCACTGAAATGTGAAGAAGCTTTTGGTGATTGGTGTATTTCAAGATGTCAGGCTACTTTTACTGAAACGTTAATTAGATAAGTCAAACACAGTAATGGAAATTCATAACACTCATAAAATTATGGTTATCCTTATTTTGGGTTACTGAAGAATGCCTGAAGCCAAGCAAAAAGTACGGCTAGCTGGCAGTTTTTTCATACATATAACTAGAAATGACCTTTGCATCCTTCGCTTTTACACTTCTCCAACCAAAATCCTTCTCTCAGTCTTCCTTGTGAATCAAACCCAGCCCATCTATGGCTCTGAAAGACCAGGGTTTTATGCTGTGTGGAACATTTCCCTGTCTGCTGTTCCTCCTGAGTACCACTTTGCTCTACCCTAAGCAGAAAAGAACAAATTATCATTTGACAACATCCACCAAGGGACTAATGGGTCATCAGAGTGAATGCCAATATCTTGAATTCAGATACGTAGTGGCCTTAGACTCTTCTCATAATCAGTGAATAAATTAGGGTGCCTAGTGTTTCTCTGATGGATTTTATTCTGAGTAGATGTCTAGAAAGGACCAGCTGATCCACACCACAGATTATCATTTCCCTCCAGTCATTATGAACACACTAGAGACACAAACTCAGCTATAGCTATTAGTAGGGATGTCTAGAGCTAGTTAGGATGAATCCCTCCTGTGCTTCTGATGAATGACATAGAATAGGCCAGGCAGCTCTCCTACAATGAATTGAAGCCTTGCAAGAGGGAGCTCCTTTGATCTGATGCCTTTTAATAGATAACACTAAATATTCAAATAAAAGAAGGTAGAAGACAGTGTACAGCAATGTTATAAATATACACAAGAATATGCTGGAGCGTTGCAGAATAAAAGGACAATCATATTTTGGGTATTACTGCAAGTTTTGTTGGAAAACATTTGTGATCATCACAGATGCACTCGACTGAGTAATCAGCCTCTTCCGTAACAGCATCACCCTCAATCACAAAATACAGAGGGGAAAAATGGGTTAACCCTGGAACTCCTGCACAAAATAGTAAGGAAAATGCAAGTCAGGCTAAATATTTTGTACGATCCTCTTTTAATAATCTCAAACATCCTGGTGTTTAAAAAGCATCACTTCAGACTACATATTCAGAGAGAATTCTTTGAAGAAACGAAGATTTCTCTTGTATTACTTTTCAAACTACATTTGTCTCTTGGTTCATATCTTTGTAATAGTAAAATCTTGGAATTTTTTAATATTAAAAAAATACATTTATATGCAATCACTTGATTCTACCAACGGGGTCTTTATACAACAATGCAGAATTATTTCAAATCCTCAGATGTAAATATCTGAACCTTTTTTTCTCTTGGTGGCAGAATGATCGTCAACTGTGACATTTTGGAAAGCATGTAATATGTTTTTTGGTGCTATAAAATCATAAATGTAACACATCCAACACTGTAAGAACAGCCAAAGCAGGAAGTCTGAAAGAAGTTTTTGGCATGAACATTTTCACTATATTCATATAAACATTATTATTTAGTGACGACAAGTTCTCGGTGCAGTATGAGAACTTGATTCGTTTATTTTGAAGCTGAGAGAAACTTAGCCAACAAAGTAACAGCCAATGACAATATGAGAAAATTCCATGGAAATTGAAGGCTTCTCAAAAACTGGCCTTTATCTTCTTATGACTATACAGGATCATAGGATGTTTAGCAATATGATGTAAGTAAATGTAAACCCGTACATGTAAAGTAAATCTGTGTGTTCAAATTAAGCTTTTCTGATATAATAAATTGGTAGGACCTCTTCAAAATTTATGCTGGTGGGAATGTTTAAGTATATGCTTTCCAGTAAGGTGCATGAAACTTATATAACTGGTTCCCAAAAACATAAACTATCTATATTTTAAGTAGGCCCTTCTTGAAAAAAAAATTCCTTTCATATGCATTTTTACATATGCATCACTGGTAGAGACTGAAACAAGAGAAGTAAAAGGAGTTTCATAACTGAGTGTGGTTTACAAGCATTACTTAGATATTACTTACTGAAATAATCAAAAATATCTGCTGAGCTGAGGCTTCAAAAAATCTTGACAGTGTCATATAAGAGCCAATGTGGACTCAAAACAGTTTTAATGAAAAATAAAAGACCATAGAAAGGATTTTGAACACTTTCAAACTGGATTTTGGTACTAAAAAACAATCCATCAAAATTTCTGAATCTTCACTTGAGGAAATGAATTTTCATTTTAATTACTGCTGGGCTATTATTTTACTGGAAAGATCTCTTCTAATAAACCAGCACAGAACTCTCTGTCTTAAAACTGAGCAAAAGATTGTTGTCTAGGACAGCTTTAGCATGATGCTTTGATACCCAGGTTGGTTCATTGGCTCACTGCGTCAAATGCCATCAAATCTGTTAGAAATGCTCAGATTGTTTTGGTTACACTTCCAAGGATAAAAATGGTGCTTGCTTTTCTGCACTTTATCCACTGTGAGATTGCACTTCCAGAGGTGTTTTTTTAATTATTTTTTCCCTACAAGAGCACCACTAGTACACGTAAAAGAAGACTAAGCCAGCTACTGTCAGGTTCTCCTCTTCCTTGAAGCCTTTGATGTGACTTACAGCATATGAAGTCCAAACCCACAACATTCATCAACATCAACCAGATTAGAGAAGTTAATGAAGTCATGTAGTTGGGAGACTGCTGCCTGGATCAAATCTCTAGGCATCATTACAGGTTATCACAAAGGTGCTGAAGCCAGTTTTACCTCACTTGTTTAAAATGGCAAGAGACTCCTCAAATCACACACTGTTTGGTAGTCACATCAACACCAAAACACCAAGCATGTAAATTGACATTTATCTTCTCAATCTCTGATCTGTGATCTTGACTAGTGCCATCCAACCAGCACTTTTCCAGAAACTGCCTCCACCTGCAGTGCATGTATGGTTATTGTCAGGTTATATTCATCAGCCTTGACACAAAAATATGAGCTTTTCATACAAAGTAACCAGACTTTGGCTTAAAAATACATTTTCATAATAGCCAACTTGCTGCTGATTAGGTCTACAATACCCAGCACAATCTATGCTTCTTATTTAAATACCTGTTAAATTGAAACAACTTTTACATCATTTAAACTAGGAATTTGGAGCAAGAAGAAAAAGTAATATAAAGTTTGCTGTTTTTCCTAATGCAGTAATTCTTGGAAAGAGTTTCAGAAGCAGGTGCAGCAGCTGTGAGCATCAGACCAGCTCTTTATGATTTCCTGTCATGTAACTTTTGCCAAAACTAGTCTCACCATTTGCTTTGCAGCTGTTAGGCAGTATTGGGTTGATTTTCTGGATACAGATTTGTTTTAAGTGCTTCAGTGACCCATCCAACAGCAATAATCATATCTGCCAGACAAATGGATTATATTTCTCAGGTAGCTTTGAAAAAAGCTTAGATGTGTTTAAAATCCTTTTACGGTCTTTAACTGTTGAAAAAAACAACTGAGTGCACAAAGGACCATATAGTGCTACTGTGGTGTTATCCATCCCATGAGGTCAGGGAGTTTTATCTCAATTATGTGTAGCCAAATATGAAAGTCAAACAAGCTTTCAGCTTACAGCTGATGAGGTCACTGAGCTCAAGATAGTATATTTTGATTTGCTCTGTAATTCCATCATAAATGACATCTAATACTCATGACGGTTGCACAGTGTTCTTGTAGCAAGAAGGAAACGTGCATCATGCAATCCCTTCTGCTTTCTCAGTAGGTTGCCCAATTTAGGAGAAATCTCAGTATTTATGGCAAATCTAAAATCAACAGGATGCCATTTCTCAGCAGAACAGATTTTTCATGAGATGTTTATATACCACACCACAGTATACCACACTCTATTGTCCTCTCCTTTTTGCTCTTGCGAGTACATGTTCTCAGTCAAAAGGTCTCATACATTTTCTGCTCTTAGTTATATTTCACCTTTACAGTTCATTTTAAATTCACCTTTGCTCTGCTAAGCATAAAAAAATAAGGAATGAAGTTTTTTCTTACAGGTCTAAAAGCAAGGAAGATTTTTTCAGAAAAAAAGGGGTGTTATAAGTTGATAATATCTGATAAGACTTTCTGAATGAGTATGGTTTACTGCCAATCTTCATCCAAGAGAGATTTTAATCCTTAGGATCATTTGAAAGCTTATGCAAGTAATGGTCCATGAAATGAATGTAGAGAAATAAATGGGAAATTATGAA
>WEIU01011041.1:237829-249196 GCA_013389925.1 Aegithalos caudatus | reverse complement strand
GAGCCGCTGGGCCTTCGCCGCTTCCCGGCGCGGCGGTCCCGCGGCTGCTCGCGCTGCCCTGCTCTGCTCCCTGCGGCGTCACAGCCGTCGAGCCCGGGGTAAGGGAGCGCTGCGAGCTCCGGCTGCAGCCCTGCATTTGTACTGGGTGACCTACCCGGCGGCTGGGCAGAGAGAAGCCGAATAGGATAGCGTGTCTTCGCTGGAAAGCTTGGTCAGGTCGCCACACACGGTGCTCGGGTGCTGCCTTCAGCCACCACCATCTCTCAGGTTACCAACCACCTCCTGCCAATCTCTTCTGCATCGTGTTTTGATGCCACATTTAAAAATTACTCAGAAATCTGGAAGAGCTTTTCAAAGCAATGCCTTTAAACAATCTTCCTTTTCATCTGAGATTGGCAGACACTTAGTGAAGATCAGTCCAGGATCCCAAGGGAGTGAAACAACTCTGCAACTATTTCATGTTGATTATGGTACAGACTTATATGTGATATGAGTCTGGCCCATGTTGTTCCTGTAGCTCTATGGGCCAGACAGTTGGGAGAGCCTGATTCTGCACTATGTCTGAATGTAATAAAACATATGAATATTGGCTACTTTGGGGAGCAGTGCACACTGATTTGTGCAGTATACATCTTTTTATATCACTGTCTTATGGTTTCTCTTCATCAAATGCCACTGTTTTGCTAAACAGAGATGTAGGGAAGCTCTGGTGTGCCTGTTGCCCTCAGTTTAGCATACAGCAGCTAGCTCAGTCACGAGGCAGGAGGAGGTACTGGTGGATGGTCATGTAAGGCAGGGTGGAAAGGGAATCCTTGATTACAGTTTGGTCCTATGTATAACTGAGGTAGGGAACTGCTCAGGCCTTTGCCCCTGAGGGAGGTTGAGTAGAAGACAAGCTAACATAAAATGTATTGATAAAAGGTCTTTCTATTGCACAAAAAAATGTTGGTGTTCAGGCTCCAAAAGTCACAAGCCCACAGGTTCTGTCTCCGGTGACATTGCCCAGATGGTGCATCTCTGAACATTGATGTTCCTGCTGGTGCTGGTGAAAGGGCTGAGCTCAGAGCCAGCTTTAGCCCAGTGTATTCTTTGGCTTCTCAGACCTAAGTTGCTCTGCTGATCTTGAGGGAGTATGGGAGCACCTGGGAACAAACACATCCTCTCACACTAGTGGAGAGCATAAAAAAATAGATGGCATGTTAGTGAGAAGGCAGCTTAGCAGTTGTGTTGAAGAGCGTGTACCTGTATGTGCTTGCATAGAGATTGATAGCTCAATCAAGGTTGTGAGTGGCTTCCTGTAAATTGTCCAAGCACCAGTGCCCTCTGTCTGTCTTGGTTTCTGCCTCAATGGGAGGTTTTGTTCCCAAAGCCTTGCTCTATAGCCATGTAGTAACAGATGGTCTTGGAAATGCTGAGTATTCAGATGCAGCGGAGTAGTAGAATTCCTTCATCTCTTGATGTAAATGCCAAAAGCTGCAGATACTACAGCAGTGAGGATTGGGAAGCGCAGTCAGGAGCTTCAAGCTTCCTGCAGGAGCTACCTGATGACACCAGTCTATATAGTTTTGAGACCCCCAAGGGCCACTGAGAAACCTGCTGAAAGATTAAAGTTCAAAGGATAGGTTTCTATTCAAGGGATAAATCTTGCAGGAAACTCTTTTGCTGTCTGGTGCATGAACCCTGATATCCTGCAGTCCTGTAGTATCTTTCTCAGAGCACTCCAAAGTACTTAGCTATGTTTTTAAATGTCCCACTCTCCTACAAGTTGGTTCAGAGTTTAAAGTCTTGACTGACTGATGGGGGCCCTAAGGCACAGAACTAGGTTATATGATTGTTGCAAGGTCATACTAGTTTATTAGCTCCCATTTGCTGGCTTAAAACTTTAAAGGTTTTACAAAGCTTCAGAGCTTAAATCCCTTTTCAATTCTCTGGCTCTCTGATTTTTGCCTTTATTTTTTTAATGTAAACCTATTAAATCTCCTATGGGCAACCTTTTCTGTTTGTAGAAGATCACATAATCTAACTCGTGGTGGGAGGAGGCTTCCAAAGCTGCATATGCTAGCCAAAAATCCCGCTGAGTTTTGTGTATTTATTTAACCTCTGCAGAACCTGACACATGCAAAAAATACTTTTGTCCTATGTCTGCAAAGAACAGCATTCTTGTGAACCATGTGAGGATCTGTTGGCCCTTCTGGTGCATTAGTTACTACAAGTGAGTGTTAAACAACTTTCAAAATTAGAAAATCCTTTTAAATAAGCAAGACGTGGGTCTTAGGAAAGCTCTGAATTACTGATACTAGCTTTTGTTCTATTTGGGTATTTCTTTACTGTTTCAAGGACTGTAAGATCACTGGGAGAAGATTCACCCTGCATATGGAATGGAAGACAGCTAGGGAGGTTGCAATTTCCTATTTGTACTGTTTGGTGGTGCCTTTGGGAAAGACAATATCACCACATATCTCTTCTCTTGCACTTCTCCCATTCCCAACCATTCTGTGACTGCATCCTGCCCTGCCTTTGTATGCCAGAAGTAAAAAAAAAAAAAACAAACAAGGGAGTAAAGGGAAATCTGATATGGAAGTCAGTTGCTAAAGAATAGGGATATAATTAATGCCAGTCGACATAGTTTTATGGAAACTAGGTCTTGTCAAGCAAACTTGATCTCAATAATGTAATCTCAAAGAATGGATTGTTAAAGGCAATTGTATAGATGTGAGGTACTTATACTTTCATAAAGCATTTCACTTAGTACTGAGTGATAGTCTGGCTAAAACTTTAGTATTACATGATATCAGTAAAGTGCCTGTTAAATGGATTAGGAACTGCTTAGTGAAGAGAGTTCAAAGGCATAATTTGTGGGAAGTATCAGTGAATGAAAGAGTGTCCGGGGGATTTGGCAAGAACTGATATCAAGTTCAGTGCTATTCAACAGGTTTGTCCATGATTTGGAAGTAACTATCAGCCATAGCTGAGTGTTAAGTTTTGCAATGTCACAAGATAGGGTGATAAATAATGAGAAAAACTATAATATAAAGTGATTAGCATCACAAGGAAAGTTAAATCTACCAAAATGTGTATTAGCAGTCATGTTCAAAGTAATACACTTGAGAGCAAGTACTGTATCTTTCAATCCTCCATCTGAAGCTTTATATTTAAAAAGACCCCTCTACGTTCCTTAGAGTTGACCACAGGAGCAGGAAGGGGGAGTTCTCTGTAACCTACATGTATGGTACTGACAGACTGCTAGCAGAATGTCACACATACTCTATAGTTTTCAAAGGTAGAAAAACTGAAGAGATCAAAGGAGAGAACCAAGATGACTTGGAATGCGAGCTCAGTTAGTTTCAAAAATATTGAGAATGGTAGTGCAGAAGTAGCTTAATAGAGAAAAAATGCCAGATGAACTACCCTCGTGTGATCAGAGGACCCTTTCAGGACAACAGGAACCAAGGAACCAACATCTGGAACCTAGAACAGTTTCTATTAAAACTGCTAGAGAAATTTATATTAAAATAAGCTATGTTTCTTTCAATAGAAGAATGTACAAGTACTGGAAAGTCTTAAAAGGATGCGTCTCTCCAGTGCCTTAATGAAAGAGTCATTTTAACTCATCATTCAGATCAAAGTCTAATTTTGTGGTCTGAAATATAAAGGAGGGCATCCACATGGTCTTCACTCCATTAGGTATGATTCCATGAAGTGAACACAGTGCTAAAGTTTCTTCTTGGCTAAGCATCATCTTTGTCTTTGCATTATATGAGGTCATAGGCAGCCCTGCAGTGTTCCATTGCACCAACATTCAAAAAGAACAAACCACATGACTAGGTGATGTATTATGTATACATATACAGACTCACTTTATATCCGTATATAACTTGCAAAAACCCATCATTCTTCCATCTTGTGCTCCCAAGCCATGAGTGTGTTTCTAGCCATGAGAAAAAGCCTTCTGTTGCTAACAGCTTAAGCTGTTTCCAACCTGCTGCCTTCAGTCATCTTGCTGTCAGGCAGCCTGCTGTATTCCAATATTGTTTTCTGGCCCCTTCACTTACACCTAGAGCTCCTGACTGTTCTGAAGACTATGTTTGGTCCACGCTGCTGTATTTCCCTCTTCCTCAATCTAGATTTTAGGTAGGTTATTTCTGGCCTTCTCTACTGGTAGGAGTCAATGTGGGGAGCTGTGAAAAATGAAAAGGGTGCTAAGGAAGACTCAGTAGGTCCAAGTAAGAAGATGCTCTGCTGTGCCCCCTTTCTTTGCACCTGTAAGTCTGCAGATCCAGGAGAGGGCCAATGTTGGAAATACTCAGAGGCCTTGGACAAAAATTAATAGGCAAAGATGGGAACAGGCACAGGAAGATAAGAGATAGAAGAAGCAGAAAGAAACATTATGAGGAGGCTGATTGGAGGTCTTTCTAATAATTTTTTTAATTAGAAGATTTCAGAAGAGTAAGAAAAAATTGTTTGCAGCCTAAGTTGCAGTTTTGAAAACCCAGAGCCTTATGCGTCCATCTCATGGAAGAACTGCAACACTGTCCTGTTTCTTTCTCATAGTGTGGACATGGGCACATGTCCTCTCCTCCAGTTTTGTGCTTCCTGTGGAGTTGGGTTCACTGAGCTCAGGTAATAGCTGATCCTATTGTAAATACTGATGCTGCATTCCTGGCAGCACCCTGCATTCCCACAGTGGTTGTGGCCAGGGTCAGTGACCCTTGCAACAGCTGTGTGCCCTTTACCCCTGCCTTCATTCTCTGTAATGGCACTACCACTGATTTAGTAGTGTTAATGCTTAACCCTTTCTCAGATCATTCTTTCATTGGCCCTCTTATTTTAGCTTGATTTGGCTGGAAGAAATGGCAGCTTTTCATGTTGTTTGCTAACGAACCTGTCTAGAATAACTTTGCAGGTGGAAAGGAAAGTGATATGTCTGTGGCACAGAGCAAAGCCTGCCAGTGTCTCTATGGACCAAGACTTTTTCTCAGATATGTTTCATGTTCTCAAATCCAATGACTTATTTTGTGAGTCATATTTTTTTCTATTCCATGTGTGATTAAATCAGCACTCTGTAAAACTTTGTCTGAGGGAAAAAAAAAATCTGGCTTGTAGGATAGACAGTATTGAGCTGGTCAGGATTCTTTTGTGGATACTGCAAATATTTACTGCAAAAAATCTGAGCTGGACTTTTCCACAGGCTAGCACAGCTGTAGGACTGTAGCAGCTGTAGGACTGAGCCTTTGCCAAAGAAGCACTTATTAATTCACAGAATGAAAGATTTCCAACAGGAGAGACTGTTCCCAGAAGGAGAAATTACACCATTCAAGGTATTTAGCTGGGGAGGAGCTAAGGTAAAGCTTCAGGCCCAGAAAAGTAGACCAGGAGCTCAAGCCCAAATCTCTTATATCTGATGTAGGTCTTCTTCTATGTGCAGGCTTCTATGCTGCCCAATGAAAATTTAGGGAGCCTTCTTTAGCAAATGTGTCCTCAAGACAGTGAATTCCTGCAAAACGTATATTCAACAAACTGAGTCTTTCCCAACAAAGCTGGTTATGCCAAAGACACAAGGAAAAGAATCCCACAGCCCATAAGCAGTTCTGTGGGTGAGATGCTGACACCTCAGCAGGTGGAGAGGGAGATGTTAACAGAGATAATTAGATAGTTGATAGACTTGTGGCAGCTGCTTAACCCATGTCTCTCTTGCAACTGTCTTTTGTGTTTGTGCTGCAGCATGTGACAAATCAAGAAATTTTATTTGGAATCATAGGGAAGATTGGGAGGTTTAAATCATTCTCTACTGAATGCAGTGTATGCCTGCAAAATACTATTCTCCCTTTCCTTTGCCTTTTTCCTTTCTGTGTACAGGAAAAATGGAGCTGTGTTTTGATGTGTGGTGCTTTTATGTGCTGACATGAACTTCAGGATTTTAGCCTGTATGGAAACAAATCCTGCCATTACATTTGCTCTACTTTTCCTGGTTTCAGTGCTGTTATTTTGGAGCAGTTCCTAGGCCTGTTTTTTCCAGATTCATGGCTGCTTTTCCTTTTTGCCCATTTGGACTGGGACTACTAATCAGTGCTATCAAAAGGCATCTGAGTAAATCCTTAATTCACCATCTTACTCTTCCTAGAATTATTGTTGTGCCTGCTTGTAACTGGAAGGTTGTGTTCTCTCCAGACCCTTGGTATTGCATCATGTAAGAGCAAGGTCACTTCTACAGCACTGGTTTTCATCCAGCCCCACTACTGCTTGTAAAGCATTCTCTGATAACTGCTTGGCCTTTGGAGTGAGTTGGACTAAGGCTATTGCCAGTGGACATCTGGATCAGAGTCATGGCTGGCATTGACCAGCCCCCTTGACAGCAGTCTTGGCAAAGAAGTCAGGACTTGAACAGACCATTAGATAATTAGAATCTAGTGCAGTGACTTGCAGTCAAAGGTCCTAAAGAAATGGTTGCAGAGGGTCCTCTTATACTCATGGAAGTAATAAGTCCAAAGGAGTAAAACTGGCTCTGAAATAGTTTTGGTTTCTCTGACACAAACCCCAGTGCCTATGGCAAGCTTTTGCCAAGTTTCCTGACCAACTACTATGTCTCCTGTGGGGACTTGCAAAGCCAGAGGGTTTATAGGAGATAGGCCTGGATCTTTCAGTGGCTTGTTCACCATTCATATAATGGTTAAATGTTTCAATTGCAGAGTTTTCTATTGCTAGTTGAGGAATCAGAGAGAGTATAATTCTAAAGTGTAAGCTGAACTTAAGATCTCTTTTCTCTGTCTCCATGTTGAGCACAAAAGAGTGGAGGTTTTTATAAGTCTGAAAATCTGACATTGAAGTTGTTCTTCTTCTAAGGAAACAAAGGGTATGGGAATTGATCATAGGATCTGTATTCAACCTTTTTTATTTTGCCAGTACTTTTATTGAGAAATGTCAACATTTTCCACTTTGCCTCTGCTCTCTTGCTCTCCTGTGAAGGTGAACAAGATTCATAGCTGTGCCTACATGCTTAGAGAAGTTTGAAACTAATACTATAAATAGAAGCTGGATTTTATTCAAATATTTCCTCTTAGCAAATACATTCCTAAATCAGAGGTGTTTTTGTCTATTGTTTGCAGCTCCTCTGATAAAGTGTGATGAAATATAAAGTCACTAGTCAGCATCAGCCTGCCTGAATGGCCTTTAATGAGGCTTTGATGTGGAGTGCTTTAAGCTTTTGTCCTCAAAGTCAGAGCCTTTGCCTGAGCTAGCACCATTTCATAGGCTAGAATCTGTATGAAGAAACAATGCACTTTACTACTGTTTGGCAACATGCAGAAACGCTAATCCAGAGGGAGACCTGACTAACAGGCCCAAAAATAATTTGGAATCAAAGGTCAGGACATTCATGTAAATTCTGAGGTCTAACTGTTTAGGCAGTAGTTTGTGATGCACTTTTCTCTCTGCATCAGTTCTGTGCTATATTTTTTCCCTTACTGATAGTTTTGACTTGTATAGAAAACTACTAACAGATTTCTCCAGATATAATCACCTCCCAAATGAATATCTTCATAACAGAATAACAACTTTTGTTGTTACAGTGACCTATGTCAGAGACATTATTTTTACTTTAATTTATGGCTTATAATAAGGGAGTCAAACAGATCTCAGGACTGTAGTTCAAACAGGTATCTGAATGGTGGAAATCCAGTGAGGAATTCCAGCTGTTGGTGAATTCTTGGGAAAAGGTCACTGTTGGCATGACTTCCATTCAGCACTCAGAGGACTGCGGTGACAGACCTTGCCAAATTTCAAGGTTATAATTTAAAGACAATATAATACTGTTTTAAAAACATTTAGGGATGGTGTTTCTAAATCAGTCAAGCAGGACAGAGGAATTCACAGCGCTTTCCTGTGGTCACAAAGGAAGTCAGTATTGGAGGTGGAGTATTGTGACTGCAGGCCCTTGCTTAGGCTGTGTGTTTCCAGTATAGAACTGTATAATCTTGTCTCTCTGGGACACTGACCAGCAAATCTTCAGAGTTGTCAGCAGACTGTTAGTGGGATCCTCCAACCAGGCAAAATCTGTACCATCCAAACCTATGGAAGCTAACTGCAAGCTGAAAGATTTTATGATTGTATTGTTATCTATATTTTATTCCACTCTGAAAGGGATTAAAATACTACTTTAACACATCTGATCCTCTGAAATACTACCAGGCACTTGAACATCATTCTTTGTGCATGTAGAATATTTTTCTCACATGAATCTTGCTGATTTTCCTTCATTCTTGATTCTCTCTGCTGTTTGTCACATATCATTTCAAGAGCTAGCCCCATCTCTGACTGCAGCTATTCGTTATCAGCCCCTTTGCCTTTACCACTTCCATTTGTAATTTAAACACCCTAATTTAATAGGTTTGTCTCATTATTTTGATTAATCATATTAACTCATATTAATTAAGAGATGGATTTAAGTAATGACAGAGGTTAATGGAGTCAGTTTTCACTTTCCCCTGGTTTTTCAGGGAAGGGGGGACTTGGGTAGGAAGGGAAAATAGAAAGAGAGACTAGAAAGAGTGAAAAAGAGAAACTGTTGGGGGGGAAATCTCAGTTAGCAATCAGAAATTCCCTGCTAATTGAATGTCTGATTTTATTAATGATGAAATTTATAAAGGTCCTTAAGAAAAGAAAAGAATTTAGCCAGTTCAGCAGTTAAGTGTGAATATTAACTAACTCCAAGATAAAAGTTAAAATATCCATTTTCTTTTCTTTTCTCTAGTTCTTTAAATAAAATGCTCTCTTTGACACTTCATCCCATTAGACCTTTAGCTTCCTTTGCCATCCGTTGCTAAATGTCTGGAGACTACGCAGAGAATGTGATGTCCTGTATGATTTAAGAAATGCTGACCCTGGAGGGGAGGAAGTTAATACATGGATCCCATAGTGCTTATTTTCCTTGATGCTTGCTCTCTGATGAGGTTTTGGTTAGTGGAAGAAGGTTTCCAGCTGTGCCCTACCCTCTGTCTCTACTCTGTCACGTTTGTTTCCCTGAGGCTCACGAAAACTCAAACCACAAGCAGAGCGTCAGATCCAGACTGAACTTTGTGTTGGTGCTGTGGGCTACATTTCCATCTTATGGAATCCTTTGCTTATCCAAGACCTCCATGACAGGGTCTCATGGTTATTATTCCTGGGCATGCCCAGACTGCTCCTAATTTGTCTCTTTCCTATTTGCACCAATACTATATAGGTACAGAATCCCATTTGGGGAGGGGAACTCTTTATAGCCCTACTGCCGTTGTGCAAATGACAGCATAAGGGGAAATCAATGGGCAGGTCTTTCATCCTGTGCTCCATGATGCTTCAACTGACCTGCTTCAGTCAATGTTTGAACAGAAAGTAATTTTGGAGCTGAAGTCAGTTGGTAGTGAAGTATGGGGTAGCCGTGCAAGACGCCAGAGCAAGCAGTTAGCCTTTTTCCTTACCAGAAAAGACATTTCCATGACAACAGTAACATTAATTCCAGTAGTTATATCTTTGTGAGAATGGTAACAAGTTATACAAAATTTAGAGAGGTAACCATACAGGAATCAAATCTGTAATGCAAACCCTAAATTAATAAACACAAATTTGTACAATTTGTCACAAATCTAACTCAAAAACAATTCGAAGAAAAAAGTTGTTTTGTGAACCATCACCAAGACTATTTTAACAATCTTTGTGTAGACTCCTCCAGCAGATGTTGCTGTGGAAATGTGGTACCTACAGGTGACGTGAAAGGTAGCCAGTAAAGTTTGCAAGACCATGTTCCAGTTTGAAGTGTAGTACACTATCAGCCCCAAGATTACAGAGTAATAAATTACAAAGCAAAACACTAGGAACATGGTGACCATTTCCTGTAAAGTGTTTGGGGAAATACCTTTTTAGTGTGACTAATTGTAGTCATTGCATTTATGTTTAATTGGTAGAATATGTTGTCTGTGGAAGAACACACAGTACTTCTTGAGTATCCAGACTGTGCATCTGTGGGACAGTCCCTTGCTGTCACCTGCTTTAAAGTTTGCAACATAGACAATCTCATATGAGTTTTTAATTTCATCCAGCTAAAGTGCTAATACCTAATCTGGCTGCTACTCAGAAAAAAAAAAAATATTCCAGAAGTTGATTATTTTCTGCTGATCTCTTAGTAAAATTGCAGAAATCTAAAGCAAACTCTTTCCATAATCAGTGTTTCAGAGTGGATGGAGACACATTTTTGTTCAAAAGGCACTAGAGAAGTTGAAATCTGATAGACTGAAGACTGACTAACCTTTCTTGTGGCTTTGATGAAAGCATCAAAAATCAATTTTGCTTTATGTATGATGTTCCAAAACAGATAAAAAATATACATTTCAAGATTGTTGGCAACTCAGAAATGTTGATAGTCTGTTTCTATGAAGGCAGAAAACACTATAAAATTAACATTCTCTTTGTTGTTATTTTGTTTAATCTTTGCTTAATATACGCATAATTCAACTAAGGAATGATTTCTGTGCAAAATAGCAGGTGTCCTGAATAGTGGAGAGCCACGAGTTTGAAAGATCCAGTTGGTATTCTCAGTTTAGTGTCTTTTGGCTTGCATATAGAAATAAAAGCCTGTAGGATTTTTATTTAAAAAGCATGAGGTTCAGAAGAAAGAGAATGCTGGGTATGTAACATTAAGTGACTTCAGAAATAGATGACTGGAAGCATCTGAATGCAGCCTGACATTATGAAATTACCCAGCAAAATTTCACTAAATTGGGAATTAGAACAATATGACTGGCAGCATGTTTTTATTCAGAGAGCTAAGGTCTTTTTCAAACAGGGAAAGCCTCTCGGGCAGACTTTGTCTCTGTGGAGTCTTCCTTCGTGGTTACTGACCCATCACAGCTTCCTCTCTACCTGGGAGTTTCTAAAACTCCAGCCTCTGAAATTCTGCATTCCCTTGAAGAATTCTTATTTTATTAAAGCCTGCAAAGCCTTTATCTCTTCAGAAAAGCTTGAAACATTAGAATGTTAAAGGCTCAGAAAATGTAAAAGCTTGACAGAAAATACATGTATATGCATGTGTGTGTGTGTGTGTGTGTGTATAACATTCAACAGTACCTCGTAATGTTTTAAGACATTTAGAAAATTATTTTGGAAACCAACTCAACTTGAAGTCTTTCATTTAGCAAAATAGTCAATGATCTCAGTGAAGGTTCAAATGGACAGGACATCAGGTACAACATTTTCATTGTGGTATTGGGAGGACTGAAATACTCCTTTTTGAGAGTCCTAATAGATGCAATTTGAATTAATAAGTGTCTAAAGGGCAATTTTTAAAAAATCCCCTTGACTTTAAATGCTAGTATTTTTTTTTTTTCACATTCCATCATT